>BDJD01003222.1:215858-236172 GCA_002564525.1 Rosa multiflora | reverse complement strand
GAAACAGACGAAAACATGTGAAGCTACAGGTGAAGAATCAGCACCAAACTTGCAACTGTAGACCTTTAGACTTTTCTAAAACTACTTTTGCTTTTGCAAAAAGTCAAGAAAAAGGCGTTTCACCAACTACTTTTCTGTTTTTCTCAGCCGACCTCCATCATCAGGAGCACTTAGAAAAGCTGAAAGGTCACGAAGTTGTCCTGTACATTTTTATGTTTTCAATTGTAATTTGAGTTCCGCTCCCTATATAAGGAGCTTTAGCTTCTCTTAGAAGGCATTCAAAATTTTCCATATCAGTTCTACATTCAAAAATTGAGAGATCAGTTATAGAGTCTTCTCTCAACTAGTATAGCAGTGTGCTTCCCTTCCTGTCTAAGTGTGAAGTAGTGTGCTTTCATTACAAGTAAGTATCTGTTCTCATTCTTATGGATAGCTAAACAGCCTTTAGCTGTTTACCTGAGAATGAGGCTCTGAATGTTTAAATATTTGAATAAATGAATTCAGATGGTTACTCACCCAGTTCTTCAACTAATCTAGTTATCATTACCTTTCTTTAATTATAATTGTCATTATGTTTCACTATCCAAATGCATGCATCCTACAGAAATCCAAAGTTCTAATAGTATTTTTTTACTTGAAAAAAATCAGTTTTAGAACCAAAAATTAGGACAAGCAGCAGTGATTCCGCCTGTTAAAGTAGCCGTTAGGCGAAAAACTTGGGCATGTTGAAGGCTAGTCTTGTTTTTGTTTTTGTCGTATATGGCGAAGTTTTTTTTTGGTCAAACAATATTGCTAAAACCATGGGTCAACATAGGATACAGAAGACATTTTTCAGAAAAGACCATCCATATTAGTCTTTTTCTATCAGCAATAGTGTAATACATAAGTTTTGGGCAGTTGAGAAAAATACAGAAGTTTTTTGGGTATAAAAGACCCTAATATAAAATGACTCGTTTTCGTTCCTATCATGAAAAGAGTTGACCAAGATGTTTTTTAACTTTATTACATAATGGATTTTTTGTGTGAGAGTGAGAGCTCAAAGCTCTAAAGCTATGAGCGTTTCTAACTGAGAAATTCTTGCATAGGGGCACTCCCACTATGTGGCGGTACGGCCCTTCAATCAGAATAAATGAATTTTTTCTTTTTTTCTAAAACTGCCCCTGATTTTTAATAAAATATCTAAAATACCCCTCTAATTGGACCGACGCACTACCACGTGGTGCGGTGCCGTACGGAAGTCTCTCTCTTTCTAACTCGTTCAATAATGTAGGTTTAGTAGGGAGTGATCTGACTTATGATGTACTTGGAATAATTGGCTATGGACACCTGGCGAAAATCCGAGTCTCTCTTAGGCAGTGTTCGGTAATAAATGATTAGATTCAGACCAAAAAAAAAGGTAATAAATGATTAGATCATGTAACAACACACGCGTTTTGTAGGACTATGATATGATTGCTTCTTTGAAATTTAAAAGATTTGACCAATGGGATTGCATTTGATTGACTGACCTACTAATTATGGATTTGTAACTACACTCGTAAATCAACACGTTTATATATACCGACGGGGCGACGGGTTCGCACCTGTAGTGAATGCATGTGTCATATGCATGGTCCAGTCTGTTGCAGGAACTGCAGGTATGAAATCACTAATTCACTATATATATATATATATATATATATGTATGCATGGTCCAGTCTGTTGCCGGAACTGGAGATATGAAATCACTAATTCACTATAAATAAATATATATATATATATATATATATATATATATCCTTAACTAAGCTGGTTAGATAGTGACATTGTGTTCGTTGTATGATGGTATTATTAGACGATCTTTGTTCTTTGAACATCTTCCATATGCCGGTCTTGACCAAAATTGATCGAGTCGAGATTGATATTAGCACCAAATATTTGTATGGGATCATTGCCAACATATCGTCTGTTTGAGATCGTAAGTGCTAAAAGCTGCATGTATTTTTTTATCTTGTTACATTGATGTGGGAGGGTCCGGGAGGAGATTTAAACTTGGGATTAAAATCAGGCAATAACAAAAAATATTACAACACAGTGGAAAAAAAGTTGTAAGCAATTGTGTACCTATAGTTACAGATCCATCAATATCAATAACATCTATGAGCCATACGAGCTCAGTCCTAACTACATTTTAGACCCGAAACTTTGAGCTAGAATGAAAAATAATTAGTCTCGAGTGTCGCATTACAAACTTGCCAGTAACATTAAGATGAACCACTTTATCCTCTCAAGCACCGTGTATAAATAATGCCAGACCACGTGTAATGACAATTCACCATCACGTTGATAAGCAAAGAGCACCAAAATTAGAACCTCTAGCCCTTGAGAGTAAGACCATAGACACGCCACCACATCAACACCAAGAAACCAACACCCCGTGTCTAAGGAAAATAAAACTTGAGATCTCATTCAATACTAATTTGTTGGAAATTACAAAATGTTTTATCATTAGCTCAAATGTATTTAATATCAAGGGTTAAATACTGTTTACTCCCTGAACTTTCAAGAAAAAAACAGTTCAGTCCCTCCATTTTCAATTTCACACGTTTACTCCCTCATCTCTCAATTTTGGACCAATAAGTCATTTCCGTTATTCTCCGTCCAATATATCGGTTAAGTAGGTGACGTGGCAGTCTTTTTACGGCAAAATGCCTATTCTACCCTCACATCCTTTTTTTTTTCCTAAATTTATTGTTTTATTTTTTATTTTTTCTTTTTCTGTTTATCTATTCTTCTCCTGGCTCTCTCCCCTCCACCGCCCACCACCGTCTGTTTCTCTCACATGCTCCGTTCTCCTATTCCACCCACCTCATACACACTAATCTCCACCGCAACCTCACATCCACCAATCCTCCTCATCACCCATCACCACCCTATCCTATTCTCTCCACCGCAATCTCACATCCACCAATCCTTCTCATGACCCATCACCTCCCTATCCTATTCTCTCCGTCGCTGCACAATTGTCCCTTATCTCACGCTCGACACCCTTCCACCACCACCATATCCCCAAAATCAAAACCCAAAATGCGCAAAACCCCAAAATCAGTAATCCAAACATAAACACCATTACCCCAAACAACATTACTCCAAATCAGAGAGTTTCTGAAACAAAGAATGAAAAACCCATATCAATCTTCCTCCAATGCCGCCTCTGAATCCATGCCCCAATCCCCTCCGCCATCACCAATGCCGCTGCTGCTTCGCCGCCTAATACCATGCTCCCCAAAAACAAGATCAAATCTTGTCCCTCCGTCGCCTTTCCCAGACCCTCAATCGCCTACCAGAGCCGCCATCCAGGGCCGCCATCGAACAAATCAAATCAAATCTTTCTTCTTATAGAGAGAGAGAGATGGAAGGGATGATGTACCATGAGGTGCAGGCGTCAAAGCTGTGCGCTGTGCATTGCATCGTGGTGGCGTTGCAGGGTCCTTTCTTCTCCAAATTTGATTTGGCGGCGCTCACCTTTGATCTTGACCAAAAGATGCACCAGACGATGCAGCTCAACCTCCGAGCATTACCCAACGCCGCCGCGGGCGATTTCCTCTCCGAGGAGTCCCAGAACGTCTCCCTCAAGAGGAATATGCCTTGATCGCAATAGAGAGATAGAGATCTGAGGAAGGAAGAGAAATAAAGGAGAGAGAGTGAGGAAGTGAGGGCACGACATTGAGGAGTCTCGAAGGAGGAAGTGAGGAGGAAGAAGAAGAGATAAACAGAAAATGAAAAAATAAACGCATCAAAAGAAAAAAGGAAAAAAAATTAAGGAAAAAAAAGAGGAACTAAGGGTATATTAGACATTTTAGCGGAGAGGATGTTGCCATGTCACCTACTTAACGGATATTTTGGACGAAGAATAACGGAAATGACTTATTGGTCAAAAATTGAGAAATGAGGGAGTAAACGTGTGAAATTGAAAATGGAGGGACTGAACTGTTTTTTCCCTGAAAGTTCAGGGAGTAAACAGTATTTAACCCTACCAACAACTACATTTTATATAAAGAATTGAAAAAAAAAAAGAAATACCGCGACTTTTACTCATTCTCTCTCTCGCTCTGCTAGGGTTAGGGTTTTGAGTATTTCCAAGTTGTGCGGCATCCTACTTTCATGGCTGCAGCGATCGCATCCATGACTGCCAGACTTGCTACCAAGTTGTTGCTCAAGGAAGGAGAAGAACCGGTGGATTTAGGGAATCTTAAGGTTTCGGGGAAGGAGTTTTTGGCTTGCAATTTCTATTTGGTAAAGAGGCTTAACACTTGCAGGGCAGTGGTACTGGATTCGTTCCGGAGTGCTGTGAGATCTATGTGGAGGTTGCCGGGGATTGTGGAAGTCCAGCCAAGGGGTGAATGATTTCTGTTTACTTTCACCCATGACAGGGATGTTGCTCGTGTGAAGAAGGGAGGCCCATGGGGTTTTCAGCGAGCCATGCTTTTCCTGAATGATTATGACGGTTTCTCGGAGATTTCTTCTGTGAAGTTGGACTTTGTTTGGATATGGGTTACGTTGGAGGGCATACCTCCGGACATATTGACTAAACCCACTGTCTGGTTGTTGGTGGGACAATTAGTGAGGTTCTGGAGGTGGATCGCATGGTGTTGCGTAGGGGAGATGCACGGGTTAGGCTTGTTCTCTCTATCAATGATCCGGTGAGTCTTGACAGTCGATTTAGGGTTTCTCCTATTGATGTCTTAACCCTAAGATTTAGGTATGAAAGGCACCTAGGGTGGTGTCACTCCTGTGCTATGTTGCCCTAGGGTGGATGACTCGGAGGCTGACTCTGCGGTGGAGATAGGATGTAGCCGGCAACAGGGTCGATCATTCCAGCCCTTGTCTTTAGGGAAAACATTCTGCCTTCTATTTCTTCATCATTGCTTTCTGCCATCAAGGTTCCCAATATGCTGAAGAAGAAATCTATGCAGATCTGAGAGCTTCCAGAGCTGGTGTCCTCCGGGACTGAGGGTACCTTTGCTCAAGCTCAGGTGGTGGGGATGCATCGTCCCAAAGATGAGGACGGTAAACGGGCCAAACATAGTTTGGCTCTGGTTCCGGTCACCTTGCAGCCGGAACAACTTGGCCTCGAGCTTTCTGCTACAGGTTTGGTAGATGCGAAGATGCCTCAGGCGGTTTACAAGAAGAAGGGAAGGCCTCGTGGCTCGAGAAACAAGGTCAAAGCGGCACAGGCGGAGTCTACCTGTGTCGGCTCTGAGTCCATGGCGTCCATGAAGGCGGGGTCCCTTGATGGTGGAGGTGATGGTGTGCATGGGATGCAAGTTGGGCTGGCCTCTTTAGAGCCCGTCTCCCAGTCTGGGTAGGAGATGATTCCCTATTTCATCTAGGGTGCGATATGTCTTGTTTGATGGCAGCAACGTACACCATAAGGGTCTTAGTCGTCAAAGTGATCAAGGAAGTGTTTCATGCTAGGCGGCGTAGGGTTTCGTAGTGTCATAGTTTTTTGCTTTTGCTGGTAGTTTTCTCTTTTGAACTTTAGTTTTTTGGGATTTCTTTTGGTTTTAGCACTCTATTGAGCTTGTATGTAATATGAGGGGTGTTTGTACCCTTCATGCTTGACCGAGTGAGGTCGTCATGATTTCGATCAATGGATTAGTGTTCTGTTGCCCTAAAAAAAAAACATTTTATATTGGTGTGGGATATCTATTAATTTTTCCACTTTTTGTCATCTGATAATCAAGAAGGAAATCTCCTTCAAACAATCAAACCTAGTCTGTATAGGAAATCCGTTATAAACCCCTACTGGTAGTTTTTCCATTTAAAAATTTGATAGAATAAATATCAAAAACAAAAATCAACCGCGCATTTCTTTCTGTTTTGGTCTGAACCAACCGCCAAAGAAAGCGTAAACAAGTATTTGGGTTTCTCAACCGGAGTGAAATTACGATTTTGGTTTTCTCTCTTTCTCTCTCTCTCTCCCGAAATTTTGAAATGAATTTCATAAGGATTAGTAACAGCGGTGGCTGTTGATGGAGGCGTCAACATTTCACCTATTCATACTAGGGTTTCTACTAGCCGTTGCGACGCGCTCTCACGGTGAATCCTCGACGTGCCTGACGGTGTACAAAGAAGGCGGCGCTCCGGCGGTCTTTCAATCCCCAAAATGCCCTCGCTGGAAGCACTCCGATTACACCTCCGATTCTCGAACCACCTCGCGTTGCCAATCGGCGATGCTTCAAGGTCGCCGGAGGTCCATGGAGGACCGCACTCTCTGCGTTCTCGATCTTCGCATTCCCTTCCCCGGTACCGCAATTACTCTCTCTCTAAGTCTCTACTTGCTTTATCTCTGTGTCAATTTGTGTGTTGTGGCTTTTGAATTGGGGTTAGGGTTTTAAATGTTTGTAATGTGAAAATTGGAGCAGGTAGGGTAGGGATCAGGGAGGTGACAGTTGGAGTTGTGGCGGTTTTCGATGGTCATAATGGAGCTGAAGCTAGTGAAATGGCTTCGAAGCTTTTCTTGGAGTATTTCGTTTTGCATACCTACTTTCTTATTGATGCATCATACTCTGCTAAGTTGAAGAAAGCTTCAGGGAGTTTGGAAACTAGTAAAGATCATTATACTCTTTCTCGACGGCATAATTGGGATGGCCTACTGGATGGACATGAATTGGACATTGGAAGGTGGTTTTCTATCTTCCTGTTTCTTATTTGCTTCTCGTGATTTGACTCGAGATGATACTATGCTTTATACTTAAACCATTGAAACGCTTTCAACTGGATAACATCAGTGACTTCTAAATATCAGTCAAGAAACATATAAGTTCAAGATTAAGGCATTATACTTTGAATATCAGAGAGTAACTTGCATATTCTTGTTGTGCTGTCCTGCAACTGACACAACCTCTTGCTAGTTAAAGATGGTGATTTAGCTAGTTATCTGAGATTTACATTGAGTCTGTAGGTTACTAGTTTTTCTATTTCTTGTGGTTTTGAGAATTTTAGTTGTATGCTGTACTGGATTAATTATCTTGAAGGTAGTGTTTGTACTTGAAAAAGCTAATCAACCACTCCTAGATTCTTTATAATTGTATAACTTTTGGTTTATATCCTTGTAATTTTTCTTCTTTCTTCCTGTGCGCCTTTTTGGATAAACTTTTTGGTATTTATGTAGTTATCTCTAGATTGTTTATGATTTCTCAGGTTTACACATTCATACGAAGCAACAGTTGATGATTCTTATCACTTTGAAATTTTGAAAGAAGCATTGTTGAGGGCAATTCATGATGTTGATGCAAAATTTTCTAAGGTACATTCTATTTTATGTTTTTCTATTTGTTTTAAGTTGTTGTGCTGAATAATTAACTTTCTTACTCTTTGTTGATGTTCCCTATTGAAGGAAGCGTATAAGAAAAATCTTGATTCTGGTTCCACAGCCACAGTTGCACTACTTGCTGATGGTCAAATCTTAGTTGCCAATATTGGAGACTCAAAGGCTTTTCTTTGCTCAGAAAAATTTCGATCCCGGACAGAGGCTAAAGGTCAGCAGAATTTTATCTTAATATGGAGATGTACTGTTTCAAAGCAGATTTTCTTTAGAAATAAATAGTACAATGAGAACCTTTAAGTGATTTATAAATGCTCTCTCTCTCTCTCTCTCATATTCTAACTACCTTCCTGTAAGTTTGATTACGGGTATGATTAGCTTGTGTTTCAAAAGATAAGTACATGATAGGAGTTATTTATTTTCCGGTGGTTTACATACTGCAGCCGCTTATATAAGATTATACAGGCAGGAAAGAAGTAATGGTGCTATTTCACATCTAAGAAACCATGAAAACTTTGGATTGACTTCCTCCGCTGGACTCATGCATTTTTCAGTTAAGGAATTGACAAGAGATCATCATCCAGACAGAGATGATGAAAGAGCTAGGGTGGAAACTGCTGGTGGCTATGTTTTGAAATGGGGCGGTGTGCACCGAGTAAATGGTGAACTTGCTATTTCCCGAGCTATCGGTGATGTCTCCTTTAAAAGGTGGGAGCAACTGGAATGTAGATGTTTTTTTTTCTTTTCTTTATTGTACTTTGGAAGAAGTTTCTGATTTAGCGTGGTTTTAGATATTGCTTATCTTTTACATTGCCAGAAAATTAAAATTTGCATTGCTTGTCTTTTACGACAGCAATGTTATATAAGTTGCCTCATCAAAAAAAAAAAAAAAAACTTGGTATCAGTTGGAACTCATTTTCAATTTTTGTACTGGACTGTCTTCAGTTATGGCGTTACATCTGCACCAGAATTGACGGATTGGCAAACCCTGACTGTGAATGATACCTATCTGGTGGCTGCGTCTGATGGAGTTTTTGAGAAGATGAGTTTGCAGGATGTTTGTGATTTGTTGTGGGAAGTACGAAGTTTCAATCCTGGGAGATCAGATCTTTCTTCCTCATGTTTGTACTCATTAGCTGACTGCATAGTGGGTACTGCATTTGAAAAGGGCAGTATGGATAACGTGGCAGCTGTTGTTGTTCCATTGGCATCTATTGGTTTTAATGACAGTTTGTTGAAGGAAAGTGCATATCAAGAAGCAAACAATGATCGTACAGTATTAGGAACACAGAAGTTGACGTATGAAGGATCAGGTGGGTCTCCTATGCTCTTAAACCTTCCTCTGGACATTCATTGTATGGATAAGATTTTGTAGGGCCCAATTCAAAGATTATAATCAAAAGGTTTTGAACGGGTTGTGTCCTTGATATATTGAAGTAACGCACCTCTTATAAACAAAGGAGACTAGGAACTCAGTAGGAAGCAAATGACAAGTAAAAGCCTCTAACTGAGAATGTAGTCAAATGATTTTTTTGTTTTAACATTCTTTTCTTGTTGCATTAACTTTAGTTGCTCATTTCTTATGTATTTATGATTAATTCTGTTATAATGGTCAGGTAATAAGCTCAGTTACGACCTAAAGCAATTGGACTATGCTCATCCAGTTATTGCCAAGTTTAAGAGGTTATTGGTAAGCCCTTCATCAAATTGTTTATTGTAACCTATTCTTTATTCATGCAATTATGCGTTTATAAACTGGAGGAATCGAGATTTTTTTATCACTTTTGATCTGTGATTAAGAGCTTGTCTCTTCCAAGTGAAATTGTTTCTATTATTGCAAACGCTATATGGTTAAACAGTCTTTGCAGTTTTTTTTTTCCTTTTGCACCCAAAAGTTGTATATGATACTAGATATCATATGATCTCTTAGAATCATTGTGACATACATATTATTGTGGTTAGTTATGTGCATATGATATGACAGAAAAGATGTTTGCGAGTGATTGGAATAATGATTCAATTGATTCTTAGTGATACAACTATATTATCTGGAATTTTACTCTGTTTGAAGTCATTGAGTTGAATGTCTAACTTTAAAGTCATTGTAGGCGATTGATTTTTCAACTATTTTCTGTTTCTATCATTATAGTATGATTGAATGATGACTGCTTTTCTTCCTCTAGGTAGAAGGAAAACATGGCTGTGTAGGCTGTTTTTATTTATCCGAGAACCTTGATGAACATGCAGAGTATGTGTTGCAAACAATGGATGACCATGAAGATTATGTGTATGACCTGCCCCAGGCTCTTCCACATGCTCTTGACCAACACTTTGGTGAGTGCAAGTGTCAAATGCAGATTTTAGCTCCACGTTGGTCATGATCTGATTTTTTTTCTTTTGAAATGGTCATGATCTTTTTATTGAACTGTAATGACCTGCAATGTTGTCGTTTCTACCTGAATGGAAAACCTGTGGAGTCTCTCAAAACCTGTTTTTAAGTATGTCTCTCTCCTATTGGTGTGATGGATGGAGTTAAACTCAAATAAGTACTTAAAACACATAATTAGTGGACACAGGCATAGGTTTCTGGTGTAACAGTATAAGACTTAAGAACGCAATGTGAGGTTTTATAGAATTGTATCTTGTTTCTGCTTACTGAGAGCCACTTCTAAATGTTTGTTCAATTTTAGGTGGACTTCTAAGTTTGTACCATAACCAGAACTTTTGCATGCACCTCGGAATTGATGCTGAAAATGGTAGAGATCAATGCATAAATGGCTTTGCCAGTTTCCTTGCTTTGCTTGAATCAATTCCTTTCGATGATGCTGGTTCAAATAATGGATCATTTGAGAATTCGATTCCCGATATGAGGTACTTTATCTTTTTTTTTTTTTTTTGCTTGAATGTCTCTGCATGGCAATTGTGGTCAAATTAGAAGTTCAGAACAAATTCTATCAGTAATGCATATTGTTGGTGCATAATATAACTACTCCATTGGTGTGCGGGTATTGTCTAATTATTCCTGAAGTCTGCAGTATTTCAGACTCCTCTATTTTCAGGATCTGTGATCCTTCTTGTTAGTGGGAAGGACATTAGTTTTCTATTATTAATGTCATTTTTTTGAGTGTTTGTTCTTGATTGTAACATGATCTGTACATGATTACAATCACATGTACAAGCACAAAATATGAAAGAGATAAGAGGACTTGGAAGAGCAGGAGAGGAGTTCCCGTGTTATTTTTAAAATGAATATTGTACTTCTAATGAGTGTTTAACAAAAGTTGAAGGGTGTAAATGTTTCAATTAGCTTCAACTTTCTGGTGTGTTAAGATCATCAACTATTGTTCTTTAGATATTATATAGAAAACAAGATGGTAGTCATCAACTATTTTTGTTTTCTCCTTCTGTCCGGAGCATAGGGATTAATGAGCCAGAGATTGTTTCAAATCGGACTAAAGTACACCTCTAAATGACCAGCAGAACAACTATTCCTTCATTTCAGAACTTCCTAATAAAATTTTACTTGCAAGTGAGGCGTGGATTCCTTTGAAAATTGTTTTGTACTGTGTTATCAATCCTGCCAAATGTTCAATCATTGGTTTGAGTATGGCATCATATTTCTCCCATTTATAACATAATTTCTCCCATTTATACTTATGTTATTTTATGCGTCAGATGTGGATTTGATACAATAGAAATTTTAGAAACATTGACCTTCCTGGTCAGGTATGTACTAAAGAAGAGGTTTGGTCGTGGATCTTATGGTGAAGTATGGCTGGCTTTTAGTTGGAATTGTGACCGAGGCAGAAATGCTTCAGACTCAAGTAGGAAAGCTAAAGTATCTCAGTTGGATTTTATTTATTTATTTATTTTTTTTAAGTGGGACATTAAAGATAATATCTCATTTGCTCAAAATTTTCATGTAGGTCCTCGTGATGAAAATCTGTTCATCTTAAAACGGATAATGGTAATTTCTATAATAAATTTAATTTTGACAGGTTGTGGTTTAATGCATTCTGATCATATTTATGCATATGCAAAATTCTATCTATTTAGGGATGTAAAGCTTGACTTCAGATGCTTTCATATTTTCTGTGGGGACTGGGGAGGGGGGTTCAAAAATTTGACTTCCTTGTTAAGTAAATCCTGAAACCGTTACCTGTGCTAGAAAAAAAATGTTACACCAAAAACTGGATGATCAATTGATGATGCTAATAGATAATTTCAGTTTTGACTTTTCTTAAGAACTTATGCGTTATTATTTTTTCTCCAGTTGGTCTACATTTTCTCCCAGTTAGCACTATTTCATATATTTATATCAAATATTCAATGTAACAAAATTTAGTTCACCTTTCTCCCACTATACTTTTAAACTATTGCTAGGACACTGAGCTCTCTGGGTATTGTTGCTTCCAGTTCCTTTTTTAGTTTGTTTTTTTTGTTTTTATCATTATTATCACTTTTTAAAATGCCATAGAGTGATTTACATCCTTATTGTTTTGCTTCCTCTTTTGACTCATAATCGTTTGCTAAATTTCATGTCTATGTAGCAGTTCTTTTATTTTAAATGTTTTAGACATTTGAAATTCTGATATTGGATTATGAGTAAAAGTTTTACCGGTGATCTGATGTTATTTGTAACAGGTGGAGAAAGGGGCCACTGTTTATTTAAGTGGTTTACGTGAAAAGTATTTTGGAGAAGTTTTTCTTAATGCATCTAATTGTCTTGGAGGTTCACTATCAGCTGCCACATCAAATTCTGTTTTGAATGTATCATGGTTCAATTTCTATGGCCTAGTAGAAAATAATGATTCAATGGCAGATCAAATAGGAAATAGTTGGACTACTGAAAGCTTGTTTGGAAACAAATTTAGACTGCATACCGACTTTTATGAAGAAGGTCTGAACCATATCGCTAGATATGTAGAATCCTTCGAATCCCGAGCAAATGAAATATGGCTAGTATTTCGTTATGAGGGTATATCTTTATCGAAGCTTATCTATACTGTTGAAGAAGACATGAATGCTGATGAAGGGAGGGATGAAAAAGTGAAGCATGTACAGATCTTGCGTCCATCGAAATGGTGGCATTGGTTGAAGACAACAAAAGAAGGACAGGAGCAAATGCGCAGTCTTATATGGCAGTTGGTATGCTTTGATTTCCCTGCAACTGTTTCACTAGATAGATTATTGATATACATATTGCTATTTTGTATAAATGGTTGCTTGGATTGGATGGATGACATACCATTAACTTATACTGGTTTGACTTGTATAAGTTGGGATGAAAATTCTTTGATGCATGTTAGTTTTTTGTTCGGAGGGTTGCCATTCTTTTCCTAGGTCAATTGCCTATGGGTATTGGTTAATATCATTGAGCAATTTCTTATAGAGAAAAATCAAAGGAAAAGTCTTGTTCAGAAGATTGCCTTTTCATTCAAAGATAAATCTGAGTTTATCAATTAAAATACGGCTATATGCTGAGGTAAGATAAACCACTCACCAGTCGTTTCCTTACTCATCACCTAAATTGGTGACCTATTCTTGCTTATAATTAGTTTTGTATTCAGTTTTTTCAACTATCATGCTGGCATAGTTTTTGTTAGTTTCACTTTTTGTCTTTGATGTTCCACATTTGTTCATTCTTATGCTTGTGTTTTGTAACCAATGCACTCATGACCTGACTTCATTTTTACTCAGTTGATGGCATTGAAGTCCTGTCATGACCGCAATATTACCCACAGAGATATCAAACCTGGTGAGTGCATCAGTCCAGTAATTATAATTAATATCACAGCTTAGGTATAATTTCATATAAAATGCAAGTTGCAAATATGTATCAGTGTTAAAGAATCCAATAAGGGACCCTAATTGGACTAGTTGTCTGATTTTCTTTCAGTTTCTTCTTCGGGCCATCTGAATACTATTTGTATTATTAAGTCTGAATGTTCTTTCAAAGTATTGATAGTCAAGCATCTATAGTTGTTGAATGCCTTTATATCTCTAAAACTTATTCTCTATATGTGGTAGAAAACATGGTGCTATGCTTTCAAGAGCAAGACACTGGGAGGTGTTTGAAAGGAATTCCACATGGAGAAAATTTTACCACAAAAATGTGAGTTCATCTTACTCGTTTAGCGTGTCTATATGTTAAGATTTTATTATACATTGGTTCACATTTTGGTGCATAACCTGCATATTTCTTTATAAGGTGTCTATCTGATAGATTTTATTTCAATAATTAGATATTGGTAAAAGATGTGTTTGGAGTTGGACTGACCTGACATATTGTGTGTATGATATAAATGGGATATGTTTTTACTTCTAATCTTTTGTATTGCCTTGCTACAATGGTTTGTGGTCTGAAGAGTTCTTTTGACTTTATATGAATGCTAGTGGTTTCAAACTCATTTAACTGCATTACATATGTACGTATCAACATGAAATTAAAGAAAAGTTGCTTCTGTGATGTGTGAGTTTAATATCTATATCATAAGTACTTTACTTTTGTATATATGTGTCCTAGTTTTGTTGTCTGAGTTGCGCCGCCCCCCCCCCCCCCCCCCCCCCCTTGTTTGTCATAAATAAGGGTATTCCTTTCCCTATGTTTTTCATGTTGTGAAATGGCTATTCTTTGGGAAATCATTTAGGCGCATTATTGACTTCGGTAGTGCAATGGATGAGTTCACTTTGAAGCATTTGTATGGTTCCACTGGACCATCCAGGTATCTCTTCTATTGTGGCTTCTTTTAGTACTACTATATATTGTTCAAAATTGTATTGAATTTGTGTTGAATTGATTATGGTGTTTCTCCAGAGCTGAACAGACGAATGAATATACTCCTCCTGAAGCCTTACTTAATGCTAATTGGTATCAAATGCCAACAAACACAACTTTGAAGTATGTTTAGATATAATTTAAATTTAGCTTTCGATACACATTTCTGAAGAATTGTTTTTATGTATAGATAATGCATTTAAAGTTGGACCTTGATCCACATTAAGTTTATATGTATACTTAATTTTTAACAGATATGATATGTGGAGTGTTGGTGTTGTGATCTTAGAGTTGATCTTAGGATCACCAAATGTTTTTGAGATCACTAGTTACACACGTGCGCTTTTAGACCAGCATCTTGAAGGATGGAATGAAGGCTTAAAGGAGCTAGCATACAAGTGAGTTTCATCATCAAGAATTCCTTAACTATGTTTTTGTGAGTATAATGCTTAATTTGTATATGTTTCTTTTTGGCGACAGGCTTAGATCACTCATGGAGCTGTGTATACTAATCCCCGGTAGTTTCTTACACCATCACCACACAGACCGAGTAAGTTTTCCTTCTTTCATTTCTATATGCTAAGTATAGTATTTCTAAATAATAGTGCTTAGGGAAAAAGCTTTTGCACAAGCATGAGCTTTACCTTCAGGTCTGCAGACAAGTGTGGACACCACAAACAAATTTTGAAATGGAATTGTTTTACAAACATAGATA
Organism: Rosa multiflora; assembly: GCA_002564525.1. NCBI lineage: Eukaryota > Viridiplantae > Streptophyta > Magnoliopsida > Rosales > Rosaceae > Rosa > Rosa multiflora. The sequence continues at coordinate 221,370 of BDJD01003222.1, read as the reverse complement.
TGTATAATGTCACCGTTGAATCATTTCATGATAAATTTGTGAAGATACAAACATAAACATATATAAAGAATACAGAGAGATGTTTCATAGGGATCCTTCAATATCGTTCCCTTAACCATTACATGGGAAAGGCATGCTTTACTGTGTGAGAAGTTTGATCTTTCCCTAAACCCTTTAAAATTGGTTAGTTCTTGCAGAAATGTTATACCTAGTGTTGTTCTGTCACTTCTTTTTGAGTCTTTCTTAAACTATTTCTCCAGGGCATGCTTTTGCAAGTAATCTTGTCAAATACTTATATTATGGATTTCACTTTTGACTTTTTGAGATTAGGTTGGAGCATCACCAGCTTCCTGGAAATGCTCGGAAGAATTTTTCTCCCATCAAATAAAGAGCAGAGATCCTCTTAAGTTGGGGTTTGTAAATGATTATATCAGTTGTGTCTTATCATACATGATATGTCCTTTTTATATTCTTGTTCATTAACAGCCCTTGGAATTACAATGTAGGTTTCCAAATGTTTGGGCTTTGCGGCTGGTGCGCCAGCTATTACTCTGGGACCCTGTAAGTTCTGATTAACATTTATTTTTGTCCCTAAAAATTACAGACGGTATCTAAGCATCATGTAATTCTTGGGTATCTGGCACTATGTGGGTTATCTAGCAAGAAATTTTGATATGATTGAAACATTTTCATTATAGGAAGAAAGGGTGAGTGTTGATGATGCTTTGCGGCATCCATATTTCCAGCATCCTCCTCCCACAGATTCAGTTAATGGGAAGTAACAATACCGATTATGTACAGTGTTTTAGACTGATTTTAGAGGTAAAATTCCCATTTTGTATAACCAATACCACATAATGTTTTCCATCAGAAGTTTGGGAATAATGATTGTTTTACTTATTTGTTTATTTATTGGAATGCAGGTTTTACATGCAAATCATCTAGTTCAAAGCTTTACTTCCTGTGCAAAATGTTTTCAACTGATACACTGTAGACGCTTCAATTTTTTCAGCCTCTTCATCATCTTGGGGATCTTTATCTACTTTTTATTTATTTATTTATTTATTTTATCTACTCTATTTGTATGTGTTTGTTATGACAAGGCCGTATTTTATTAAAAGTTATTTGCTCGACGTTTGAAACTGTATATATGTAGCAAGAGCAGTTTGCGAAAAATATAAACTGCATATATGTAGGACTTGTGAAGATAACCTCACTGAAACTGTACATGAGTTCTCTAGTCGCATGGTAAAAAGTAATTTTTTAGTGTCTAACGAATTTCTGTTCTTATATGGGTTAATTTTTATGTATCTGCTAAATACGGATAGAATGCCTATAAAAGCATGGGTAACTTACCGATTTAATAAATTATATAGCCAACAGCTTAGATTACAAAATTGACCTGTAAAAAAAGGGAGATATGACATCAAGGTGTTTACACGTATACTTGCTTGCTAGTATACAAGGTGGTGATACTACTTTGAACTAATTTCATCTTATAATTTTCAATTTCTCTGTTCATGGCTCATGGCTGTTTACACGGCTGTGAAGCTCCAGCATCTCTTGATGGTTTGGGTCGACAGAAAGAGCAGCTCGACAGTCTCGCAGTGCACCCATGACATTCCCAGTGTGCTCATGGAATGCAGCCCTCAAGTGCAAAAGGTGGAGATCAGCTTTGAATGCAATTGCCTTTGATAGTTCGGCAATTGCCTCTTTTTCTTTGTGGCTATCCATCAAAACTGTTCCATCAAGAACACAAAAAAGCTCCATTTCAGTACCATTCGAAAAGGAGAATAGAACCAATTTATGAGTGTTGATAAAGAATGAAAACCAAACCTGCAGCTCTATATCTGTAAGGGTATACCCGAAGTGGATCTAATCGGGTGACCATCTCCAGATCTGTCTTTGTGAGTTCACGATCACAGTATTCAGATCTTTTCTCATATGCAGATGCATTATTCCGGGCTTTCTCAATCAGTTTGGTCATTTCTTCATAAGCACCGGCCTTGTCATTTTTGAGAAAATGAACCCTAGCAAGGCCCTGGTGGGCTCGGGTATGCCTGATCTTAAGAGCATTAATGTAGCAATCAGCTGCCAACGCTAACTTCCCACAGTCAACATAAACACTTCCAAGGTTATTTAGCGCCTGGCAAATGAAAAGTCAAGGATATAGGTTAGAATATGCTAAGAAACCTGAGATGACCAGCACTCCAGATCAACAGCTTCTTTCAAAGGTATGAAAAGTGACCATTCCTTGGGTTTTAGGCCACTAAAAATTAAAACTTGAAGGATAAGATATCATAATAATGACCAGCGGTCCATACAATTTTGCACCCAAGTCAAATGGAATATGAAATACTTTTGCTAGACAACACATTACAGTGTATAAGGAAACCATTCATGATATGGTGACAGAAATCATACCTGGCCTTTCCGCAACCTGTCTGAGCGGCACTTCAAGGCGTCTTCTAGGAGAGAAACAACAGTTGAGGAACAGGATGGATCTTGGCTAGAGTCTGCCAGTGCATATGCTTTCAAGAAAAAGGCCTCAAAGGATCTTTCAATTTTGATAGATTCTTCAGCTTTACGGAGCCCGTCCTCACAGTGGCCTGTGTCGTATAAGATCCATCCCTCATACACCAACTTTTCATGTTCGCTGGATGCATGTTGACGAGCTAATTGTAAACTCCGCATCGCAGCTTCAGGACAGTTCAACCTGATCAAGTCGAGACATGAGATTTCTACTGACATTCTCATTTACAGCATAAAATGCCACCACTTATATCACAGAGAAGGCAGGACTCCAAAACCAGAAGAAAAAAAAAAATCTTATAATTTGGAAGTAATTGTATTTGGTACATGACTTTGGAACCAGAAAGAACTAGAAGAATCTAAAAAATTTTGAAATCATTTTATTTTTTGATAGACACATTTGGGATTCTCAAATATATTTTGGTTAACATAAATACACACATTTTACAGGATAATTAACAAAAAAAATTGGTTCTGAGGTCCAAAAACATACCTGAGGAGGAGCAAAGACTGTCTGAAATAGAGAACACCTTTTGCCTCATCAGATTCAAGCATCTGGTAAATAACAGAGAGGGACCCAATATCATCAACTGAAGACCACCTATCATACAGTTGCAACCAACAATCTGCTGTTGTCCAATTTTCAACATGCTCACGGACAAGTGTACGAAGTTGGGATGCTGCAACCCGTCCCTCCAACATCCTATAATCTGGGCAGAGAGTAAGTATTGCTTGAACGTCACAAATGGCTGATTTATAATCCTCAAGAGTGAGGTAGAAACAAAAACGGAGCTCCAAGCAATCCAATGCAAGTTTAAACCCAAGAACCCGATTAATTTCTGCGAGTGCAGCTTGAGAGTTGTTTTTTCTCATTAGTGTAGCTGCCCGATACATGTATGGATAAGTAAGAGTAGGGTCCAATTCAGATGCTTTCTCAAGGTCTTCCCATTTCTTATCATCTTCACAGTATAATGACCTCTCCTGGTACATCCATCCAAGAGGAATAACAGAGTTGATCACAGAGCTCAGCTTTTCATATGACCATAATTTATGGCCTTTGATGTAATCTAGTCGAGCTAAACCTGCAACTGAATAAATATGGCCTGCAGTTAAAGCTTCCTCAAAGAGACGCTTCGCTTCATCATACTCTTTTCTCAAGAGCCTCAGACATCCCAACTGATGAGATGCCAGCAGTCTTTGCCTATCATTTTCAGAAAACTCTACCAACCGTTCCAGAAAACAAGCTGTTTTATGTGACTGAGGATCAATGTTCATAGCAACTTCACTTAATAAACAGTACAGTGAAAATGAGCCTGGTCCAACCATGATCGATCTTTGCTCTCTATCAGCATGCTTGAACAGCTCCACCACCCGGTCATCATTCAAACAATTAGGAAGATCTTCCAAGAAAACTTGTAAACATGATGCAGCAAGGACACGACAGTTCTCTTCAAGTGCATACTCCATGAGTTCCACTGCATCATCTCTAGAAGACACCAAGGAAGCAAGTTTCCTGTCACAAGCATCTTTGAGCTTTTCGCAACAAAATTTATTAGCAAAAGCTAATATTTCCAACAAAAGATGTGGAGGGACTTCACCCAAACTGCCTGTTTTACTGAACTCATTGATTTCCTTCATACCGGATGCAGAGATGTTGTTTTTTGACAAATCTATGTCCTCGCTAAGTGATTCTGAGAAGCACCCATTAAGCATGGCATCAAATGGAGCCGAAAGGGTGGATATTTTCTGCCTATCACAGACTATTTTCTCATCCTCGATTTTAAAACTGACATTTCTTGACATCTTGTTCCCACCCATTGAGATAGTCTGATGGGTACTAGCCTCACCATCAACAGGAAACTGAGCTAAAACATCTACTGGCCCAAACTCCTGTGCACATTTTCCACAAGAGGAAAGCAAGTCAGAAATATGATCTTCCCCTTGCTTCTCATACTTCAACCATGCTGCAAATACGAGCTTCTCATGAACACTGTTGGCTTTCTGCCAAGCTGCACGGAGGCTTCTCCGCATCAGCTTGACTTCTCCAAGGCCCCTAAAGACCTGGAATTGTAACAAATAAAGATTTGACTGCTCCTGTGGAGGACACAACTCAAGTTCTTCATGAATTTGAGCCAAAACCTCCACATAATCAACTGGCTTATAGAATGGGAGTATAGGTGGCTCGGGCACCTTTATAAGAGATTCTCTACAACAATTCCAACACCCCCAAACCCCCCAACATAAAACGACTATCAATATGTTGAATTGGGAAATATAAACATTGATTCAAACTGAAAAGTAACTCAAAATACAACTTACATAGAAGAATATGAACGGAAGGAGGAGGAGGAGGAGTTTGAGTTTGAGTTTGAGTTTGAGTTTGATGAAAGCTTGGAAACCTTCCCTCTTTCGACTTGAAGCCAAGATTGTGGATTGAGAGCATTGAGCTGCGACTCTTTACAAGACTCGGAGGGAAAGAAGGTCCTCATAGGGCATAAGACCCTAAGCAATTCCCAGATCTCCAAAACGGCCAGATGGGTTTATCCCCTCCAAGACTCAAATCACCAGAAAAGCTCCCGAGTGATCCAAAACCACTAGGCTGATAAATCATACACAAAGATTCAAAAAATTACAGACACAGCCAAAACACCATCAATGTCCAAATGGACTTTTAGCAACCAACAAATTGATACACCCAGAAACAGATATACAACTTTCATGCGTTTTCAGTTCCACCACAAATATCACAAGTTCCTAAGATCTCTACCAGAAACAAGGACTCTCATTAGAGCCCACAAAACCAAACAAAGTGCCAAATCACCATAACCAAACAAAATGACTGAATGAGAGATGAGAGAGAAAGAGACCCACTTCACTTTAACGCACCAAATTGCAGGACCCGTTACAAGCTCATAGAGAGCGAGAGAGAGAGCTTCAGACAGATGATGGGGACCAAAACTGAAGGGAATCCAGATGAAAA
>BDJD01003222.1:203031-215750 GCA_002564525.1 Rosa multiflora | reverse complement strand
TTTTTTTTTTGGGTACAAATATCACTAATTGTCTTTTCCACAATCATAATGGGGTCCTTGGAATTTATTCTATTCATTAATTTACTCTGAATCAAAATTAAGAATGAGGATCATAGTGTTAAGCTGTCTAATTTTGTTTGGAGAATAATGCCAGGAAATTAGCAACTGGGTTCCCAAAAATTGGAATCCATGGTTGACAAATATACAATGAATGCCGTTTATTTTTCTTACCTGAAAAATTGTACTTCCATGTTTCATTAAGGTAAAACTAGTCAAGGTCAGACATGAGAACACAGTTCTAGGGTACGAGTGGGTTACAGGCAAGATTGTCTCTTTCCCGGAGAAGCGATCCCCTGCACATGCCTGACACGTACAGTTCCTACAAATGCCTATTTTTTCGCATTTGAATTCTAGGAAAGGGAACATGCATAATGACCAAAGTGGCCCTGACATTCGTTTCCCTCTGAATAATTTAAAGGGCCGAAGCAGATGAGTCCTTTGGAATCGTCGTCGTCCCTTTGTTGTGGGACAAGGACAATGAGATTAATTGGGAATCGGAAACTTGACTCGGAAAAGAGCTCAGACCTCTACTTCTATCCGTAGCTTTTAGACATGAACATGAAACGAGTTTGAATTCACATGGCACCTGGCATTTTTCAAAACATTTGAAAACGGTTTAGTAGTTCGATATGAATAAGGTACTGATATGGAGTTCCGACTTGACCATTAGGATTGTTCAGTCGGCCAATTAGGTAATACTATATGCATTGTTGAAACTTGGGTGTGTATTGGAAGGTTTCCTAGTGGCAAGTTAGTGATCAAGCTACATGTCATCCTCTAGGCTATCCCCATTAGATGGCCAACTCCATTTTAGACTTGAAATGCCAAAATTTGGATTTGATCGCCAACTCCGTTACCCTATTACAAAATTGACGTGGTTATCAAAAGGTCTACAGTTTGGTCTGCTTTAGACCTTCATTTGGTCTGATATTAGACCTTGTCTTAGGCAACGAGTGGGTGGGCGCGCATCATACAACACGTAAAGCACAAGACTATAATTGACCTCAACAATTAAGGACAGACTAATTATACAACGTACTAATTATTACAAAGGATCTAAAATTTAGTCATGTATGTAGCCTAATACTATTTTAACCTCACACTACAGATAACGATTGAAGACGGACAAATCATACAACGTACTAATTATTACAAAAGATCTAAAACCTGAGAAATTTTTCTGTCCTCCGGTAGAACCATGTCAGACTGACACATGGTCTGCCGCTCCAATACAATAACGCCACGTGGATTTTTTTGGACACCTCATATCATGATAACTTCACCTTATAATCTACTGCAGTAAACTAGACAAACGTGAAAAAAAAAAACTTCTAAACCTTCCGTTAGCAGCTTTCGTTAACCATACAGTCTCAAAGGAACCCTAGAGAAAAAAAAAAATCTCATCAACCAGAGAATTTGCTGCTACAATCTGTTATCTTTCTATAAAGATTGAACTTCCTCTCTCCAATAATGAGTAGAGATGCAGACGATGATCAAAATCAAGGTAAACAAAGCTGTTCAATCATGTTATTTTGAGTCTGATATGTATGTATTTGGTACAAGTTTATGAACTTGCTTATGTGTTTTTCGAATTGGGTTCCAAAGCATTAAGTCAAAGTTTGCTTCTTTTATAGTAAGAGTTCATGTAATTCAGACTACTTGCTTCCGTTTTCTCTTCCACGTTCTACTGGCTTCTGTTTTTTTTTTCTCTCCCAAATTGGGTTTAATTTGTTGCTTCTGTTGTTGCCATAGCTTCTTGCTTTGCTCATCTTTTTTCTTTTCTTTTTTTTTCCCGAATTGGGTTTAATTTTTTGCTTCAGTTGTTGCAAGTTTCTGCCATAGCTTCTTGCTTTGCTGGTTTTTTTTTCCTTTTTCTTTTTCTTTTTTTCTTTTTTTTTTCTTTTTTCCCCCCCCCCCCCCCCCTCACTCTTCCCTAGCTACTTCGCTGAGCCTCTTCAATCTATTAGTTTGGTGCGTCTTTCTTCCTCTTGTTTTATTGGTTTCTTTTAGGAGTTGTGCTCTAGAGTAAATTGACACCCCTCTATAATATAGATGATTGATTGGAGTGAATTACCAAATAATTTATTAGTCCTTGTTTACATACTTGCTTCAGTGTTTTTGCTCCGATTATTATGAACTACTTTCACATTGTCTGCACCCCAAGTTTGAAATACTATTCTTTAATATGATGGTGGAGTCCATATATTTATTGGCATGTTATATTACTCATCTTGATTCGTGGTTGTATGTAATTTTTTTGAGCAATTTCTTTGTTCTTTTACTACAGCTACATATTACACAGTGTATATATATATATATATATATATATATATACCAATTTATTAATTGACATGCCTACAGTAATTGACATAGAAGACGATGGAGAACATAGCATGGGAACTGCTTTGGGAAAAGATTCAATGTTTGTGAATCGTCAAGTTAGTAATGATGATGATTTGTATGGAGTGATTGTGAATAGTGAGGAAGAAGCATTTAACCTCTACTGTGAGTATGGTGCTAGAATGGGGTTTAGTGTTCGGATAATGCAGAGGAGGAAAACCAACAATATTGTGAAGCAAGTTAATTATTGTTGTTCAAAAGAAGGTTTTAAACTAGATAGTGATCCTTCGGAAATGAAAAAGGCAGATAGGCTGGACACTAGAACTGGTTGCACAGCAAAAATTCGATTTGGATTGCAAGATAACAATTTATGGAAAGTGACTCTCTTTGTCCCTGAACACAACCATAAGCTTGCAGAGCCAGAAGAAAGACAATTTTTGCGCTCCAATCGAAAAGTTTCAAATGCTCATCAGGGGGTGATTAAATCAATGAAAACCGCAGGTATGAGTACCATAAATACATATTCATATTTAGCAGAAGAAGTTGGGGGATCTCAAAATGTTGGATTTACAAAGACTGACTGCTACAATTTTGTAAGCAGAGAGAGAATGATTATGCTTGAAGCAGGGGATGCTCAAAGCAGGGGATGCTCAAAGCTTGATAAATTTATTCAAGAAAAAGCAAATTGAAGATCCTATGTTTTTCTACACCGTGCAAGTGGATCAAGAAAATCGAATGACAAACTTTTTCTGGAGAGATGGAAAGTCGAAAACCGACTTTGAATGCTTTGGGGACGTTATAGTATTTGATACTACTTACCGGACCAATAAATATAGCATGATTTGTGCTCCTTTCGTTGGGGTTAACCACCATTGGAAAAATGTATTGTTTGGTTGTGCATTTTTGCTAGATGAGACCACTGCTTCATTTATTTGGTTATTTGAGACATTCTTAGAAGCGATGGAAGGTAAAAAACCGAAGACTATTTTTACTGATCGATGTCAGGCAATGGCAAATGCTATTGAGAAGGTTTTTCCTGAGACACGCCATCGGTTATGTTTGTGGCACATATCAAAGAATGCGGTACAAAACTTGAATTGGCTTTATAGAAATCCTGATTTCAGTGAGCTTTTCAAGAAGTTTCTTTTTGGACGTGTGACAGAAGATGAATTTGAATCTACTTGGAATGAAATAATAGAGAAGTTTGATCTTGTAGGGAACACATGGCTCAAGACACTTTATGACCTTCGTGAAAAATGGTGTGCATTATTTAGTAAGGATACATTCTCTGCAGGAATATTATCTACACAAAGAAGTGAGAGCACAAACAATGTGTTTACCCTCATGTCTACACTGAGTCTTACTGAATTTGTGCATCATTATGATAAACAGGCAGAACAAATGCGTTCAATTGAATTGGAAGAGACTTTTCGGTGCAATAACGGGATACCTACTAGGGCTGCAAGAAGTAGTGGAATTAAGAAGCAAGCTGGTATGATCTACACCCGAAAAATTTATAGTTTATTTGAGTTTGAGTTTGTCGCTAGCTTGGCAGTGAAGATGGAGGAAGTTGGAAGTGATGGAACATTGCAGACATTTGAACTTAATGAGGAGGGTCATAAAAGAGTGTACATTGTTCGATTCAATTCTTCAAATCTGACCATCTCTTGTAGTTGTCAGATGTATGAATCTATGGGCTGGTTATGCCGTCATGCTTTGAGGGTGTTAAATGTGAAAAATATTACTCAAATACCAACACAGTATATACTAAAGAGATGGACAAAAGATGCAAAGAAAGGAGTAGAGGAAAATAGTGTATCACTACAGGTCAAGGAGAAATCAACTGTGACATTGAGTAGGAATACTTTAATGCGAAAAGCTTATGGTATAATTAGTAAGGGAGCGGAGACAACTAGTGGTAGTGATATCGCGATGCAGAAATTGATAGAAGCAGAAGAGCTAATTGAGAAGAATATGAAGAAGTTATCTATTATGGGAGATGTCAATGAAAAAATCAATGAGGTTCCTGGTGTTAATATTTCTGGTGGCAATGCTAATAAAAATGAAACCTTATTTGACGAAACACCAATACTCAATCCAGCAGGTGTGTGGCCAAAAGGCATGAGTAATAAAAGAAGGAAAGATGAAATGGAGAAGAAACAAAATAAAAAGGCACCAAAAGGCCAAGGTTCCAGTAAGTAATTTAACATTCTACGCATATTTTGAAATGTCACTACTACAAATTTCCCCATTAGCACCCTTTATTTAGCCACCAAAAAATCATCAATCCCAAAATAAATAGTATCACACTGATATATAAGATTGGTGGGTTATTTTTCCCTCTCACTGATTATCAGTGTGTATAGTACACAGTAAATGCAAAATATTAGTTGTTTAATCAGTATTGCACTGTTAATGGTGTCAAAACTGTAAAATATGAATCTAGAGGACTGACACACATGCTTTTAATCCTTTTTATCAGCTATGTCCATCTATGATAGCCGTCGGATCAGTGAAGAGCTGATCGAACGCTCAATTGACAGAAGGTCCATTTCCTTCTAAATCTCTATTGAGACTAGAGTTCAGACCTCAAACGAGATCTAGTTTTTCTTCCCCCGTCTCTCACTCTCTCTCTTTCTCCCCTTCAGAGTTCAAAGTTTCAAAACTGAACAAGATCTACTTTTTTCTTCCCTCACTTCAGTTCGATTCCTGATCTCTCTCCTATCTAGTTTTTTCTCTTCTGGGTGATTGGTTGCTCGTCTGAACTCGGTGAGATGCGAATGGCTGCGGACTATCTTCTCTCAACCCAGTAAAGGTATATGAAGACTTAGGGTGGAGTGGCGGATCTGTGTTCTCTGACGACGACGGCGGTTTGAATCTACGAGGCATCGAAGGCGTTCGATGGGGCAGGGGAGTGGGCCTGAGCCTAGAGCTTGGGTGTTCACAGTAATGTTCTTGTTTCTCTTCTCTGATGTTTTTAAAGTTTCAATCTTTAGGCTTGCATGTTGTAGATCTTGACTGTTTATGTCTGATGGAATTTTGTTTATGTGGGTAAATGAGATATCAGGATAATCTACAAGTCCTCTCTCTCTCTTCGGATTCTCTCTCCCTAATTCTCTTCAAGCTCTCACCAAAGGTACTCTCTCTATTCCTCTCTCTCTCAAACCCTAACAATTACAATTACAATCATATAATATTTGGGTTTTGATTTCGGATTTTCCTTACCTTTTTTTTTATGCCGAATTTGAATTGAACCAATTGATCATCCATACTTGAAAATCTTCCGCTGAATTGGTGCTATTTACTTTTGTGGATAACAATTAGAACCCAAATTATGTGATTCTTCTGATTGATTGAGAATGCTTATTGAAAATTGGAATCCCCAGTTGTAGAGATTGATGGATATACTTTGCTTCTCAATTCTCATTCGTTTGTGGGCAGCGATCTAGGGTTGTTGAGTTGTGTAGTGAAATCAAGTTTTTTTTTTTTCATGATCAAGTATAGGAATTAAAGAAGGGTTGGTAATTGGTTTCGCTTGAGAGATGAGTAAAGATGTTTCCTTGTTTTTTATTGATCGTTTGGAAATTATATGAATCTGGGATTTTGTTTTAGTTGGGATTATTTTGAGTGTGTGAGGCTTGATTGTGATTGAAATATTTGACATTGCTTTCCAATTGTGCGAAAAATAATGGTATCTGGATCTTTTCCACTTCCGATTGATGAAAGGAATATGTTTCTTTCCATGTGAAATTCTGCAATTTGTGCATCTTTGAACAAAAAATTGAAAATTTGTTTAATATTCATATGTTTTCCAACTCCTCACACTGGACTTTTTATGTGCAGAGATTTGTCTTGCAACTATTTATCCGGAAGCGTTCCCCCATGGGTGACCTCAATATCACATCTTTATGTGTGTTTTTATTTTTATTTTTTTCCATCATTCACTTGTTTATGATTTATATTGCCTGTATTTGATTTGAGATAGCTTCTTTCATTGTTTATTGTGTATATATATTAATATATAAACAACATTTATATAATAATATATGAACAATATCAAGGAATAAGTAATAAGAAATTTGTGCAGTATGAACACCTAAATTACGTGCAATAAAAACTTCTTTGTGATCAATCTTCTCCTGTCAGTATGACAATATTGCTAAATGTATTCCCTTTCCAGTCTCTTCTTACATCTTAGTAGGTACTAATAATATCAATGATTTTCATACATGATCAGTTAATGACTTGTGCCAGGAACTCAGTGGTGAATAACTTCTTCACATTCGACACGTCAAACATAAAGTAAATTTGAGGTTTCAGTCAGGATTTTTTTTTGACAATTATATTTTCATTCGCAAGAGAGGTACTTTTCTGTAGTCCTAATATGCACATGAAGCAAAGAGATTGATATTCCATTTCTGTAGTTTGATATATGGATTCTCTCATTATATGTTTCTATGGATAAGCAACAATGGTTCATTGTGCTTGCAGTCTTACAGTCCAGCAAAGTCTTACGGTCCTGCATTGCTCAGGTCAGTTGACTTTCTACATGTATTTTAATTTCTATACATGTTTCACTTGAGGACTTTATGATTTGGACGGCATTTTACTGATTCCTTGTATTGTTTAGATATTGAAATTGTACTATGATTTGCTCAAGTATACCTGTTGTTTGACTACTCTTGTTTTGGTTTGATTTCAGTTCAGTGGGATCATAAGTGAAATTTTTCATTGTTATTCTGATTGTTTATGATTTGGTTGACACCAAAAACCTGCATGGTACTGGACTAGATTTTGTCGTGCACTTGTAGTATGACTTGGTATTAGAGATGACCTTTTCTGTTCAATGGTCATTGTCATTTGTGTGATTCAGACAAAGTATGCTAAATCATCAAGATTAAGGGAGTTGAGGAAAAATATATATTTTGTGCCATAATTTAAGGATCTTGACTTTTTGCTCACTTCCTGAAAGCTTGATTCTAAATAACTAAACATACTTGTTCCTTTTCTGACCATTTTATATTTGCATTATAATGTAGCTGCAGCTGCTACTAATAGGAGATGACTGATATAGTATAAGATTTATGTACTGCCATGAGCCTCCTACTAGAGGTACTTGAACAACAGAGGTACTTTCATCATTTGGTATGCATCTATACTGCATGTGCTTCTTTGGTACCATAATGAATATTATGAGCCTTAATGTTATATCACTTTTCTATATAATTGTTAGAATAAGAACTAATTACAAATTTTAACTTGCAGGTTATTTGTAAGGAAAGGTTGCAGCCTAGCTTGGCGAGGAAGTGTCTTGATTTGTTTAATTTTGATGGTTGTAAGTCTTAGTTTGTGTAGTTTGGTAGATATTAAAATACAGTGTACAGTCCATTAATGTAGAGGTGCCAGTTGGCACCATATTTTTTTAATCCACCTTCATAATTTTGCCACTGATATCAGTGGCATTCCAAAACCAGCAAGACACACTGATAATAGTTGCTTTGGCACTGATTTGGATGCAATTTTGCCTTGGTTAAGGGCATCACACTGTTAAATTATTGGTGTGTAATGCCCCATTAGCACCTGCAATAGAGGGGACTGATATCTCATTAGTTGCTGCATAGTGGCTAATGGCATTAGCCACTCTTTTCAGTGTGCTTTGTCCCAATAGGGACTAATTGAAATCAGTGTGCTTTGGGGAAATTTGTAGTAGTGTGTTTATTAATTATAGTATGATCAATCCTTTTTTATTTAATATTTTTATTATTTACTTGTATAGGGAAAATCAAGCCACCAATTAGTGGAGGGCCTTCAGATACTTCACTTCATGTAGTCCATAATTCAAGCTTGCTTCACCCATTTGTTGCATCGAGTGGTACAAATTTCATTAACCAGGTACAATTTCAAATATTTTTGTAATAATATTATTGTTAAGGATTTGGCTCCTTGATTACATTCTTGTTAATATGCAGCAATTTCCAACTATGAGCTTGCCAACAACGAATGTTTATACTCCGTACGCTCTATATAATCAGGTAAGTTCAATTTTAGTTAAGTTCATAATTAATGTTTCGAGTTTTATTCTATTTTATTTCTATTATAATCTAACTTTAAACATGTTGTTGTATATATAGAATCCTACTTCTATGTTGCCATTTTCTCAACTCAATTTAACATATGCAAATATGCATCAAGGGGGTAACTATATCACACAGTTGAATCAGGTATAGATCATACCTTCATTGTCAAAGTATTACTCATAATCAATATTATCCACTTCATTTTTTTTTTCCATTACAGAATTCATCTACAAGGATTGCTGCAAACAATCTAACTAATCAAATTCCTCGATCGAGCCAGGTTTGAATAATATATTTTTAAGTATGAACAAACTGTTTTTATTTTTGTTAATAATAAATTGTTTCTATTGTAGGATTCTTATTCAAATAGTTACGAGCAACAGTCCGATAGAGGAAAAGAAGTCTAATAATATATATCATTGTCAGGTAATGCATACAAAAGTAAAACAGGGTTTTTTTTTTTTTTTTTACTTTTTAGTGTATATAGTGCAATAATTTTAACTCGTTTCAAATATGAAATTTTTGCAGCTGTTCTACGAATTTTGTGATATGGGTATGCTATGATACTTTAGGGGAGACGACTTTTGATATGCTACCGGTGGAGAAAAAACGACCAATAATAGCAGTTTGGAGATTGGCTTAGATCTTGCTAAATATGTTTTTCAATAATGATAAGAATTTGGATTGTTATGTTATACTAATGAAGAGTATAAAGTGTGTTTGTTTGGGATTCTGGTATTTGTTTTATTAAAATATAATGCTTAGTTGAAATGAGTTTAGTAATCTGTTCCATTAATTACCTTGAAAAAAAAAAAACATTACAAATATGTACACAGTACACTACAAAATATGTGGTAGTCTTGCTCAATACAAGCAAAATACGTGAATAGAACACATTGATCAGTCCGTAAGCTTCTGTATATTTTAGGTAATCAACCATAAATTGACTCACAAAGAGCAAGCTCAATATATATCATTATCTATCCCATTACAAATTGCGCCATAAATTTCTTTTCACCAGCAGTGAGCACAAACTTGAGCCAATTGAGCATCCTTTTTCCTTATTGCTTCTGCAATTTTAGGTCTGCAAGGTTGAAACCTGCAAAACTGCTTTGGCTATGGTTAAGCATCTAAGCCAACATTGATAAGAGAGCATTAGGATTAGTACCTCTCCCATGTAGGCAGTTGGTCATGAATCAATATTTTCATAACAGGTGAACAATTAATGAACTCAAACCTTTATAGATGCAGGTGAATAAGAACTAATATGAACATGGATTTCATAACTTTTTTTTTTTTTTGGGCAACACAAGTTTTATAAAATTCAAAAAGAAAAAAAAGTTATGAAAAAAAAGTTTAGCAAGTGCAGTGTGATACAAAAAGTTTTGAATTTTATAAAGCTTGTGTTGCCCAAAAAAAAAAAAAGTTATGAAATCCATGTTCAAAGTTTATACCATTATACAAAATTTATGGTATCACACTTGCTAATATCACACTGCACTTGCATTAGCAATTTTCAAAGTAGGCAATTGACCATTTAATAAAAATTGGTATGCATTAGATGTTAGTTGAGGTACCATCTTCTCTTTAGCAAATGCTATTTTTAGCTTTTCATATAAATCTGTGATTTGATTTTTCAATTCATGAAATTGAAATTAATGGGTAAATTGCATCTCATTTCGTTTTTGGCATTACACTGGCTTTTCTTTAAACAACATACTATACTACTCATGCCTTGAAAGACTGAACATATTTAATCAGTGACCAGAGGCTTGAATGGATATGAACTTAACTCAGTAAAACAATGTTTCGGGACTCATGAGCACTACATTAGTTGCAAACTAAGATAATATTTGAAAGTTCAGAGGCTGTACATACATGAATGGTGATCATTATCAAAATTCTTGTGAACATAAATTTCTCAAGAGTCTAGTCCTAGCTTTGACGGCTCCATTGCTGAAGACTTTTGAGTAATCTTACCTATCTCACCCTTTCATATATAACTAAGCTTTAGTTTTTATATCTATTTTTTCACTTACTTCCTATAAATCCAGAGCATGAACAAACAGAAAATTTCAATGCCCAAAACGAAATGAGATGCAATTTACCCATTAATTTCAATTTCATGAATTGAAAAATCAAATCACAGATTTATATGAAAAGCTAAAAATAGCATTTGCTAAAGAGAAGATGGTACCTGAGGCGATTGGGTGTAGCTGTTGGTGTGCCTCCATCTGACTACTACTCTCCTCACTTGGGTGTCGAAATCAAATCCCAGAAATGAAATACTCAAGAAGAGAGATCTATACAAGTTTAATCAGTTTCATATTCTATTACAGAACTAATCGAAATCGTTCAATAGAATGATACTCACCTTTGTCATGGTGGGCTCGATTGCTTGATCCTTGCGAATTTTGTTTCCCCCTTCTATTTCTGTGAATTTGGTTCTCCCATTCTCTCTGTGTTTATAAGGATCGGGGTTGGAAGTACGGATGTAAAACTAAAGCTTAAGAACACTTCGGACCCAACAGTCTCATCCATCGAATCACCCATCTAAGCACATAATCTACCCAAAAGAGAATTGATAAAACTGAAGGGGAAAATCGCAGGGTTAGCAAATCACCCAAATCTCGAGTTTAGAAGGAAGATTGAAGAGGATGAATATACTTTCAAAATAAACTGATAGTGGACGGCAATAGTTAACGTTCCGTTTAAGATTTTTTTTTTCCCCACGTTGTGTAGTTTTATTGCCGTAGGATGGAGAGTAAACTTGCTCTGATATGAAGTGTCAAAAAAATCCACGTGGCGTTATTGTATTGGAGAGGCAGACCATGTGTCAGTCTGACTTGGTTCTACGGTAGGACACAAAAATTTCTCCTAAAACCTAGTCATGTATCTATCCTAATACTATTTTAACCTCTCACTGATAGTTATAAATTTTATTGAACAAGTTCTAGTAAATTAGCAATATATGATATAATAAATCACGAAACCATATTAATTTTTCATTTACACCAGTAACCAACAGAGTAAAATCATAAAATTAAGACTAATCACAATAATTAATGTCAACGAACAAGTCTCTAGGGTTTTGTTACCTAGAAGAGAGCAAAGGACTGCGGCAATGGAACTCCTCCTATCTTCGTCTGATATAGCAAACGAGACTCCTCATCGAGGGCACTGGAGTTTCGTGATGAGATTTAGGTTCAAGCTGGTCGGATCTCAAAGGGTTGAACTCAGGACAGAGTAGGTTTTGAATCAACGATAGTCACTTGGTCACCTGGTTGGACACTAGATGACAGGTCCCGCCCCAGATTTCACCCTGAAATCCGAAGTGGCCCTGCGGGGTCCACCTTAGAAGAAATTCTTCCAAAAATTTGGCAGAACTTCCCCTAAAATGAACTACCCAAAACCTGTAGAAAGAAAATTTACACTCCTAAATCAACCCATCCTTATCCTCCTGGAGCCACCTGCTCCCCCAAACCACTACTCCAATTCCACATATAACAGTCTCAACCCACACTAAGATTAGTTTCACAGGTTATCAGAGCAATACTATTCCATTAGGTAACAAAGTCACAGAAATAGAATGAGTACGCGGAAGCAATGCTGTTGGCTATGCCTCGACTCCATGTACGCCTGACCTCATCTAATTTCGCCTGCAAACTGGGCATTTGAAAACCGAAGGGCCCAGGGGAAAGTACATAAAAATGTTAGCGTGAGTGGACAAAAATAAACAATTTTAAACCAAATAGATGTTATACTTTCCCACCTTTCTCGATATATATATAAAATCCGGATGCATGCAACATTTATAAAACACTTAAGGAAATAATCCGAAAAACGTTGAACTCCAGAAAACCGACTAGCCCCGCTGGTTAAGCGAAAATTGAGCTAGCCCCGCTAGCTTAAGTAGTAAAGTGAGTAGGGGAAGGCGATAGCCATACGAGTGAGCCTCCCAGGCTCGGGTGATAGCCTCCCAGGCTAAAGTACTCCCATTACTCCCGTAATATACCCTTACGCCACTAAGTGTAGCGATAGGATACTGGGCTTCAGAATTACTGTCACAGAGACAGTAACCAGCGCCACAAAGGCGGAGGGCTTCGGTGATCCCATCACCTCGCCACAAAGGCGGAAGATCAATGCTAGCAATGATAAGTCACCCAAAGTATGGCAAAAGAAAATCCGAAAACCTCATAAATCCATAAAACTTCCCCAACTCTCGTAAATGAATTTCCAACG
>BDJD01003222.1:166873-202687 GCA_002564525.1 Rosa multiflora | reverse complement strand
CAAATGCCTATGTTTTCGCATTTGAATTCTAGGAAAGGGAACATGCGTAATGACCAAAGTGGCCCTGACATTCGTTTCCCTCTGAATAATTTAAAGGGCCGAAGCAGATGAGTCCTTTGGAATCGTCGTCGTCCCTTTGTTGTGGGACAAGGAGAATGAGATTAATTGGGAATCGGAAACTTGACTCGGAAAAGAGCTCAGACCTTTACTTCTATCCGTAGCTTTTAGACATGAACATGAAACGAGTTTGAATTCACATGGCACCTGGCATTTTTCAAAACATTTGAAAACGGTTTAGTAGTTCGATATGAATAAGGTACTGATATGGAGTTCCGACTTGACCATTAGGATTGTTCAGTCGGCCAATTAGGTAATACTATATGCATTGTTGAAACTTGGGTGTGTATTGGAAGGTTTCCTAGTGGCAAGTTAGTGATCAAGCTACATGTCATCCTTTAGGCTATCCCCATTAGATGGCCAACTCCATTTTAGACTTGAAATGCCAAAATTTGGATTTGATCGCCAACTCCGTTACCCTGTTATTACAAAATTGACGTGGTTATCAAAAGGACTACAGTTTGGTCTGCTTTAGACCTTCATTTGGTCTGATTTTAGACCTTGTCTTAGGCAACGAGTGGGTGGGCGCGCATCATACAACACGTAAGCACAAGACTATAATTGACCTCAACAATTAAGGACAGACAAATTATACAACGTACTAATTATTACAAAGGATCTAAAAATTAGTCATGTATGTAGCCTAACACTATTTTAACCTCTCACTACAGATAACGATTGAAGACGGACAAATCATACAACGTACTAATTATTACAAAAGATCTAAAACCTAGTCATGTATCTATCCTAATACTATTTTAACCTCTCACTGATGGTTATAAATTATATTGAACAAGTTCTAGTAAATTAGCAATATATGATATAATACATCACGAAACCATATTAATTTTTCATTTACACCAGTAACCAACAGACTAAAATCATAAAATTAAGACTAATCACAATAATTAATGTCAACGAACAAGTCTCTAGGGTTTTGTTACCTAGAAGAGAGCAAAGGACTGCGGCAATGGAACTCCTCCTATCTTCGTCGGATATAGCAAACGAGACTCCTCATCGAGGGCACTGGAGTTTCGTGATGAGATTTAGGTTCAAGCTGGTCAGATCTCAAAGGGTTGAACTCAGGACAGAGTAGGTTTTGAATCAACGATAGTCACTTGGTCACCTGGTTGGACACTAGAGGACTTACGCGGCATCGAGGAGGCATTGTGGTTGTAGAGACACCAAGGTCAAGAGGCAGATATGCGAGTCTCCCAACCAGATTTGTCTGGATCCAGTGGTTCTCTGATTGAAGAGAGATGGTGTGGTGGAAAGGCTGGCCGCCGGAGGACTTGATGCCACTGGCTGCAGTGATGACCTGGCAAAGTGATTGGTCTTCTGTTTACTTAGTTCGGGTTTGGGCTTGGGCTCAATTTGAGTAAGAAGATTTCAAAGAAGAGCATGAAGACCAACATGTTGCTGAGGTTGTTAGTTGCTATATTTTAGTAAAAGAAATAAAAATAAAAACTAAGATCAGAGAAGAACACAATCAAAATCTAACAGAATCTAAACAAGAATTCCCTCTTCTAAACATGAACTCTTTCATTCATTTATAATTGGTTCAGCAGAGGACTTCACCTTAACATAATCATGGCAAAGAGTTCACCTCTCACCACTCTCCCTTGCGGCCTTACGTACCTTCAGTAAACTAAACTACTAAAACAAACCATATATTCTCTTACAATAATGAAATGAGAGAAACAAAGATCAAAACCAAAGTCATAATCAAATTCGATTCAACCCTAATTGTTCATCTAAGTCATGAGAAAGAGTCGATCATGTGAAATATTCAAAGCAAATAATTTCCCATCTTTTACTTTCCAATGCTAATTAACCTAAGTGAAAGCACAAAGATTAATCCTATCAAACGTGCATTCAAGTTCTAGAAAGCTAGACAATCATAACATGTTAGACGCATGAAGAACACATAGAAAGGCTGTCAACTCAAGTGTACAACTTAGTATGAAAAAGTCTATCTAATTGCAATCCTTTTTAATCAAATTCGGTTTTTGTCCAAAACCTTTACTACTTTTGATTCAAGTTCACAAAACAATAAGTTTAATCATGTTCTTAAATCTAGCAACAATTATATATAAACCATATATGTTTCGAACCACATAAGATAAGAACATAAAAGATTTCAATCAAACAAATTTAATTAAACAATCTCACAAAAGCAACCAAGAATCACAATATAGGAATCTGGAAATCTCATTCAATCATATAAAATTCAGAATTAAGAACTTTGTTCTAACATCAATGTCAACTAGAACAATACCAACGAAAATCAAAACAAGGTTACAAAGTAGAGGTCGAATTACACAGTGGATGGATGATGGAGATGGAGATGGAGATGTAGACGTTTGGATCCTTGAAGCTTGAAAGCAAGTCTTCAATGGTGGTTGAAGGATGGATTGCTCACGGCTCCTTCTTCTCTTCTTTGGCCTTGCTTGAAATTCATGGGATGCACTAGAGGGTGGAGAGAGGAGGAGAGGCTAGACGTTTATGAGAGAGTAATTTTCTGAAAATTGTAAAGTGTGGAACCCCTTTCCAACGTCACAACAAACCCAACAAATTTCTCAACTACAACAAGTCCCAATTTTACCTTGAAGGGCTCCAAATTGGCCGGTGAAATTTTTTTCCAGAAAAGTTCAAGAACCCTAGGATCGGGTTTGATCGATTCGACCTCCACATGCAAATTGAGAAGCAAGACCTTAGGGGAAATAATCTTCAGCAAAAACCTGACCTTCGACGCCGGTCAGGTGACCGGAGAAGGCCGGAATCGCCGGAAATCGGCAAAAATCGCAAACTGCAACAATTACCTTCCCGGCGCGAAATCAAGCTTCTCCGGCCAAATCTTCACAAAATACCACCGCCAACGTGTCAAGGGGGAGGAGACGAGCTCGTTGTTTTGGACTTCTTTCTTCTTGCACACACTTCTTCTTTCCTTAAACTTCTCCCTATTTCTTCTCCCAACATCTTCCTCTAGATATTTTCTGATTTTCACGTTGGCTTCCTCCTTTCTCTCTCTCTTTTCACGACAATCACACAAAATTAACTCCTCCAAGAATATTTCATTTCATAAAAATCTCCCAAGAAAATCTCTTGCTGTAATCTTTTATTCTTTCTTTATTTTCACGCCAACTCTCTCTCTTCCTCATAGGATTTCACGGCAAACAACTCAACACATACTCCTTTGCGTCACAAAACCCTAATTTCATGGACTTTTGTCCAATTTCCGAAAATCCAATTTAATCTAGAGAGTTCTTGGGCCATCTTGCGTCACCTCCTTGCCATGTCATCTTCTAAGGTCTTCAAGAAGCTTCTCTCACATCATAACACTTCATCATTTCGATTTCCATTCTTGGTTGACTCAAGAGTCTCGTTTTGGCGGGGTTTCTTCTTCTGGACAAGATTTCCTGGTTGAAGCAGGAAAACTTATTTTCTTTATTTCTGCTCATTTATGCAACCCTTTGTGTCTTGTTTTTACTCCCTCCAACGTTGGCTAGCTCATCTTTCCATTTATGAGCTCATTTCAGCTCATTTATTCCAAGGACCTGAAAATAGAAACTGTTACCAAAAATAGAAACTTTCTTAAAACAAGAAATGACAACTTTCCTAAACTAAAATGGGAAACTTTCTAAAAATAAAAAATAGAAACTACAAAACGGAAACTTTCTACAATTAGGAATTTTCCCAATCGAAGAATGGAAACTTTCCTAAACAAGGTTTCTTTAAGGAAATAACGCAGGAAATGTTGGGAAATAACAGTTAAAACGTCGTATTAAAATGCTCATATCACAAGGTTGTTCTTGCTTAGTTGCTTAGTTAGGCTTGCTCCATGCGAGCGTCAATTTAGACTTTAATGAGTTTAATATTAGCTTAGATAGGTTATCTGGTTTTATCAGATTTTTTGTCTAAGTGCATATTAGACTCTGAATTGTTTGTGACTAGACTTGTAAATGGACCGGATTTTGATCCGGACCCACTCCAGATCCGTGACTATTGGATGGGTTTGGATTGAAAATTTTGATCTGTTGATCCGTTAATGATCCGAATCCATTAACCCGTTTATTCAACAGATCAAATACAGATTTAGGTCGATCCGATCAGTTAATGATCCGGCCCCTTTTTGTAATAATAAAATATTATTTTTATAAAATATAAAATATGAAGAATTTCTAATACAATTTTTTTGTAGAAATCTAAGGGACAGTCCATCACCCAAGATTCCAAGAAGCATTGAGAATTTTGATAATGTAATTCTACTTTTGGTGATACTCTTCATGTTGTTTTAATATTTTATTAATATCTTATGGAGTATCATGATATAAATTTAATATTACTATTTAAAATTTTAAAATATTTGAAATTATAAACGGGTAGGATTAGCGGATCGGGTATCCGTTAATCCGGCGGATACGGATTTGGATCGAGTTATTAATGATTCGCCTGGTTAACGGAGCGAGTTTGGATCAAATTTTTTTTTTAAGTAAACGGATTTGGATTTAGGTTGATCCGATCCAAATCTGGTCAATTTACAGATCTATTTGTGACTTTGATATCTAATAATATCAATACCTATTAAAAAAAAAAAAAAAGACTCTAACAGTGGGTTTTGTCTGTGGGCAAGAACTGCCGTTGTTGAGAGGGGAGTCGATTACTTGTGTGAAGGAAGTGGATTCTGAAATCTGAATGGAATATTATCGTTTGTTTTGGTGATCGATCACTCACTACTGTATATAATAGTTGGAGAAATAATGAGACGACTCCCATGTACTCCTACCAGTAAGAGCAGTGACAGTGTCGTGTGTGGTGAGAGTTTAGATTCGTTTCATTGTGTGCCATTTTTAAGATCATGATGATGATGAGGAAATAGACTCGGCGCCAACACCATTTATTTATATAATTGATAGCTGCTTTGAACAAGTTGTCTCCAATCATACATTGTTTTCTTTGCTAAAAAAAGAATCATACATTTTTGTAGCATTTCTTTTCTCTTTTTCTTTGCTGTTTCTGATGTCATCATGATGATTGATGTAAGGTCGGGTAAAACCAAAAACTATTTGGAATGAAGTTAATATCGCCTGGAAAACAATCTGAGGCCCCTTTTTTCAGCAGGCTCTAAGCTTGCATGTTTCATGTCCCTTGCGGGCTTTGGGCTCTAAATTACAATAGAGATCTTACAAAGTTACAAAAGACACACTTCTTTTTTTTGGTCGATAATGAGAATTCATTAAGCCGAAAGGGCAAGCAAAGAGGAATACAACCAAGAAAGCAACACTAAGCAAACGCAAAGCCAAGAAAAACAAAAGACACACTTGGTGCATCAAAAATGCTAATGGTGAGAGTGGACTTCTGACTTTTTTGATGACTAAATATGTAACTCAAAGATCGACATTTTCTAAGTTATCAACGATCAGTTCTGTAAAAGAACATTAAAAACAAAAACCGGTTAGTCATAAAATATGCACCAAAAATTATATAAAATGAAAATGAAAATTATAGTTATTACTATGATGTTTGGTCATAATGAACATGTCCTAGCACACGAAACTTAACTAATACTAAAGATGCATGCAAAAATTACTAGATATATATAGATAAGCCTGCATTATCAATGGGTTAAAGAGGAGCTATAATATACCTTGTAACTCCGCTGCGGCACCTTCTTAAACGTAGCCCACACCAGATCAACGTACAACGGAAACTGCGCTATGGCGAAAAACGACACCGGCAAACACGTTATTGCATAAACCGGAAACGCCGCGTATTTCAGCTCATCTTTCAGCACGAAGAAGTGTCCGGCGCAAAAAGATACCAGCATTGCAGCGATGGACACAAACAGCGACGTCAGGCCAAAAAGGAGCTTCCTCGGCAGCTCTTTCCCGAAGTCCCTCTCCTGATACCGTGATGTCAGAATGGCCAGGAACATCACCATTGCCGTGACGGAGAAGCAAAGGGCGACGAGGGAGGCGATGCTGAAGACGTCGAAAGACGGCTGGTTTTCGAGGGTGGGCTTGCCGTTTTCCTCTCTTGTGCCGCCGGGGACGGTGGATGCAGTGGAGAAGGCGACGGCGGCGATGAGGGCGGCGACGACGGAGCACGATTGGGAGGTTTTGGCCAGCCAATCGCCGCCATCTTTAACGATCTCGGTGTGGGTTTCGGTGAAGATGTCCCTTGCGGTTTGGCTTTTCTTGTTGTAGCGGACGAAGAAGTGGAACGGCATTGAGTTTTTCACGAACTGCACAAGAAGTGTCCGACATAAGTACTCAATGAGTTTTTAAGTTTTTTTTTTTTTTTTCATTTCGGTAGTGGAATATGGGTTGGTCTATAGCGCATTAATAAACTGATACATCAATGGATTAGTTCATTTTATATGTAGATTAGTTTGAGATCAAGCCATGTTAGTCTATCTATGCATGAAATTATTTTACATTTTTATGAAATTAGTCTACCTGCCGTATCAATAATATTACAAGATTAGTAATCCCAATTCACCAAATGTTTACAAAATTATTTTTCTTCAATAAATTTTGAAGCATTTTATTATTTCAAACAGGTGAGATAATGAAAACACAGAATAATGAAGACCCTATGAAAGATTGGTTTGAATACTTGTTAGTTGTTACCTCATACCACTTGATTTCCCATTGCATTTGCAAGGCAGCACCTGGAATTAGCCAAGGCTTGTATTCTCCCAACTTTGCTGCAAGGTGTAATGCACTATTACCATCTTTATCCACTTTGCGGAAAACGCCATCTTTCGTGATCTTTCTCTCTAGCAAGAGTTGGTACACATGGGGTTGCCTGTTCTCCACAGCCAACAGAACTATATTCTTTTTCTGTGCATTAAGGTCATGGATGGCCACTGGAAAAAGCTCTAGGATCTTCTCGACCATTTCAGTGATGCCATTCTTCGCAGCAATCAATATCGGTGTCTCCTTCATTTCCATTTCAGGGGTTTTATTCTCCTTCACTTCTGGCGGCAGTGACCCTATGTACGTACATAGTTACATAATTTAATTACCGGCCTCTATAGCCATTTAACCAAGTGACAATCTGACATAGACTAACTGAGTTTGGTCATAAGAAAAGTTTTTCCTTTTTGTTTCTTTTATGAACAATTGATTAATCATTGACAGAGGCTAGAGCAAGTAGTTACCTTCTCCAATGACTCCTTTTTGTTCTTGACCGTTGGTTCCGCTGTTTCCTTTGTTTTCGTTTTGTTGATCAGTAGTACTAGGACTAAGTGTCATTAGTTGTTCTTCAATGCTTCCGAGGGTGATATGGTCGCCACCATCGGAAATTTTGTAAGGCTTTGTTTCATCGTCCTTGGGGGGCGATATTGTTGCTGCCTGCGGGTTCATACCACTGTCTTCATATTCATACATCGAAGCACTTTCTAGTAGCTTGTCCATGACCTGAACAGCCCATTTGTGCTTTTCTTTCTTGTTCCTTATCTTCCGTATTTCCGTAGACCCTTCAAAATATTAGAGGAAAAAGTATATATCTTGTAAGCAATTACATGATCGACTTTTACAGACATATATACTCAACTTAATGTAAGGAAATATTGGTGTAGACTCATCACCAAGATACCATAAGATGGGAATGCTGCCATACCCAGTCCAAGAACAATCAGCATTGCCTTTGATAAAAGCTTGACATAATCAAAGCAGGCATTGTAATGACCTGGATTTCCTCCTTTAGGTTCAGGGTTCTCTGGATCTGTGGATCTTTTTCCTACAAGAATATTAGTTCTCTGCATTATATAGAATCCATAGGTGCTTGATGTTCAAATTGATTTAGTTAATTCACATACCTAATGCTTGAGCCATCTTCCAGAACACTAGCAAGAAGTTGATGCAGGTTTTGTAGTTTTCTGGGTACTTCGGAGCCTTTTCAAAGTTAATTGTATCATTTACCCGCGCATGGAAGTGATCTGCTTCTTCCACCTTCAGCTCATCGACCAATATACCTTTGAGATAACCATAAAGAAGAGTGATAAGCAGTTCACTTATTACACCACAACTGGAATCGTTTGATCGATCACTCTATAGTTAATTTGTACTTACAGTGGTAAATGATTTTGCTCCAAGGTCTAAGGTAGCTACCACTTTTGAAAGCGGAAGGCTTACTCGCCAGAAGATGGAGAGGGGAAAACCCAACTTCATTAACAGAATTAACAAGATCTTTATACAGGGCTATTATCTGAAATGCCAAATCTGTGAACCACAATTCAGTTTGTTATTTCATATCATCAGAGTACTTAGAGCTCATATAGTCATAAACGAAAGGGATCAAATTTAGTGCTGATACTTACCAAAGTAGTCCCCAGCAATTGCACAATGCAAGATAGTCTCTCCATCCTCCCTCCTACAGTAACTGTAGTTTGGCTGAGACTCGCCCGGAGTACAAATGCAGTGAAGACACAAGAAGGCATCTTTTTTACCATGGAGAGCAGCCAAGAAGAGAGGGGTCTCTTTATCTTTGTTGAGAATACTAACCAAAGAAGGATGATCTTTGGCAATGCATTCGCACATTCTCAAATTCCCCTGTGCTGCAGCAAAATGGAGAGGGGTGTTCCCTCGCTCATTTTGGATTTCCAGCTCCTTTTTGGAAACCAGCTTTACTAGTTTCTCAACATGTTCCTCTTGGCCGTCCGACACTGCTATGTGCAAAGCTGTGTCACCTGACTTGGTGATCCTTGCCCTGAGAGCCAGCTTGTTTTCCCTATATGCTTGGACAACTTCTTCCCACTGGCTTTTCATGGCCATGTTGAACAAGTATTTCTTGATGCTGTCACTGTCCATGCTCATGATTTTTGTGGCAGAAGACATTTCTTCACTTCAAGCTAGCTATCAGTGGACAGTGGCAACTAATACTGACGTTTGTGCACGTATTTATCTACACATAAAGGACTGAAAGAATAGTATTCAGTATGCCTCTTAAGGGGCCGGCCTATGAGACTTGCATTCCAAGTAAGTTTTGTATTCCTGTTCCAATGCATTTCATGCTAGAATCTTATCATTGCGCCTTTTCTTTATCAGCTAAAGGATAGTGTGAAATTTTTATTGTAAGGCAATTGCTATGTGCTAGGTTAATTACCAATTGCCAGATATACAACAACAGAACATCGATCACTCTAAAAGTCCCTAATCTCATCTTCATTATAAGAACAAAGAGCATATTGTACTCTTGCATGTGATTCATGACTCCATGAGGGGACCAGCTGCAGCAGGCTGTGGCCGGTGAAGAAAGCAAAGGATGGCAAATTCTCTCTTTAGTTACCCTTTTACTTTGGCTGGTTATTTATCTCTATCCCTTACACTTCATTACGTGGCCTCCTCTTTATTCCATTCTTTTGCCACCCTTTACACTTCCTTACTCTTACTAGCGCAACACACGTGTTAATTACAATTTTTCTTCACGCACAATAATGCAAAATGCACAAAAAACTCATGCCTCAACAGGCTCAAAGCTTGAAAGCAGTACTGCACGTTTGCTCCTTACGTCTTCTCTATTTTAAAGATGGTGTTAAAATAGGGTGCATAATTTAGTAATGTTCTTTTAGATATATCGACCAAATCAACAATAAAAGGAATGAGAAAACTCCATTCAGCAATGTTCTTTTAGTCAGACAATTTAGCAACCTTTAAACAAGTCAACTAAGGAAGAGGAAAAACTAATACATTTCTCAGGTGCCAATTGAATTTGCACCTTATCACAAGAACCAGATTTATCTGGCAGCGGGCAACACCAGCGCACTAGCTTGCTCCTTTGAAAATGCAGAAGTGAATGCTTCCCTGTCAACATGTACATACACACCCATTGTAAATAGTCAACTTCAACCGATTTTCCAAAGCCAGCAACAAGGTTAAATCTTAAAACAATGAACCAGACACTATAAACAGTATTGACAATCAATAGTTTGACCGCAAAACCAATTTGAAAGGTAAAGTAACAATATCTAAGACATCAGGAACCTGTTTCCATCCCACATGAGAAAGGTATAGTAACCCCTGCATTTATGAAACTACATATATCTGGGAACCAATGTGATGAAGATGCTGGATTAGTGCCAAAACAAAAAGAGATATGAAAAGCAGTCATATCAAATACCTCATAAATTCAAAATGCAAGCTCTCATTCTCTTCCAAGCAAAACTAGACTACTCGTCTACGCTTATTGGCCTGCACGAAAAAACCCCGAACCATTATTAAGCAAACTAAGCTTAGACAAAGTAAAATTTCCCCATTTACATTTTAGTTACATGCATCAGGTTCCCACAAAAAATATCACTTAAAACTAGAGAAAGACAAAAAGTATAGAGCAAGACAAAGATTCACTTGGCGACGACAAAGAAGGTAATCACTGCACACAAACTATTGATACCCATTTTAGTTACATTATACAATTTTTTTTTTACCCATTGTAGATAAATTTGATCATAAATAAGGTTGGTAAATGGAAGACATAAGATTGGTGGTCACTTATTGAGACTAACAAATAAAAAGATGGGACTTATGGAGAATGATATAAGGATAGCAAGATAAGTCAACCTGCTTTCCACAAGACCCAGTAATTGCTAGTTGCAAGAAACCATCATGATACTTCTTCGGCTTCTGAGTTAGCTGTGTGGTGTACAAAGCCTGCCATTCTACATAGTAAAGGGTCAACAGTTAGAAACAACTTTTAAAAGCCGGTGAAGACTGGAAAACAATTAATCCATGGACATACTATGACACTATTGAAACACATGAAAAAGTAGAAGCTCGCAGTAAAGCATAAGACTTATAAACCACTGCCAGTGTAGAAATTACAAATTTCTATAATGCTTAGTTAAAGAAACTTTTTTATATAAAATAAGCTACAAACTCATTTCAAATGCCATCCATGATCCATTTACTTTACAAAGACAGATCTGTTTCCTAATTAGGGTTTCTTAATACATTTCTTAATTATTTTTATAAATGCATGCATATGATGTTATTTCGATTCCTCAAAAATATTCTCATTGATTTAATTAGCGTAAAGATAGATGTGATTTTAAAAGATGGACAAAATCTTAAAATTGCAAACTACTAGAAAATTAACTGTAGAACAACCCTAGCGGTAGTGGCGGTTGCCGGTTGGACAGTGTAGCCAGCCTGGTCTCAAGGTTAATGCATATGCATATATTTTGATTCAATTCTACGGTTTCTACTTGTTGATTCAATTGTGAATCCACGTTTTTGTGCTCATTATAGTTTATTGATTTGATATATACAGATATAGATAAGCATTGCTGTCCAGTCGCATGCATCTTGTTCTATTTCTTAAAATCAATTTGGCTGGACTCTTGTGTACATTTCTGGAGTTGGTATAGAATGATCAATACGATATATTCAGTATTTTGTATTTACTATTATAAATATTTGATCTGGAATCTTATATATCATTACTATAAGCAGGCAGATCATTAGGGATTAGGATATGTATAAGTACCTGCAGTTCCTATATCTAGCCATATATGTGGTTCAGGTTCTGGTTAGCTTGAAAATGAAAGGTCCTGTACGTGTAAAATGTAATCCAAATGAGATTTTTCTAGGTAGCTTTTGTGTGGTGTTTTATGTATAAACATTTTATAGCTGCATGCGTGCAACTTTTCTAATAAAAAAGAGACTTCTATTTTGCTTTTGGTCAAAAAAAGAAAAGAGAAAGATTTCCATATCTTTATATATGCATGTATCAATTAAGTAACATCAAGACTACTTCAATCAAATTCAGAACAGTTTCATTTGACTACTGAGGAAGACATATAATTAGATTATATATTTTAATTTTCTGTTATTTGAAAAATTCTTTGCATCTGTTTTTATTTCATGTTTACACAAATAGTTGCAAGCTCATACAACTTATATGTAAGAAAATTATTTAGAAAAGACCATCTAGAAAGAAGACAACTAGCTCATCTTAAATTGGTTGACCAGTAATAGAAAACAATAGTTTGCAAGACGAGATAAGCAAATATATATGTAATTAATTCCAAATTTACAACACTTCACATATACGAGTAATCGCACTAATTACCAACGATTCAGAAACCTGGATCTAACACTGCTAACAAAAATAAACATTGCTAAGATCTGTAAACAGTGAACACAAACTCTTAGATCCGACTAGAAGACTGATAACAAATCCACTTGACTAGAAAACTCAATAACAATACAATTCACACATACAGCCCTTTTCTTCCTGGCTCTGCAACATTTAAAGCATTTTTAAATGGTTTAGCAGCGCTTTAAAGAGTGTTCTCCAGCCACTTTAGGCAAAACATTACAGCAATGCCATTGGATACTCACCTGATTCTGAAAATAAACCAGAAAAGCGCGAACGGTCTCCCTATATATAGGGCTTTGTTACTCCTGTCCAGAAGGAGTGCTCTCCTTCCACAATGTCATACTTTGACTCAATACCCCCCGCCACAGTAACACCTGGCAAGTAAATGAGAGTAATTTAGGAAATATAATTGCATTCACCCAGAAATGACAAACAGTAAAACAAAGCAGACAAGAAACCAACCATACATTTCCATCACACTTGACAATATGCTCATCATTTCAAATGCAATTCCTAAATAACATGATTCCTAATACAACAACAAAGTCTCACCATTCAGATTTGGCAAACGATGACCAAGCAATTGCCGGACGGCGACCGCCTCGGAGGCAGGTTTTACCGGCCAATCTCAAGGAGGATCTGGACTGCGTATCTCCGACAGCCGGACCACCTAATTCACAATAAACACCTCTAAATCAAGAATCCCCTTGAGAAGAAACGCATTCAATTTTGAAAAGAAAAACTAGACATTACCGAGGACGCGGGCAATCTGGGCGACGCGAGTGGTGAGCTCCTCGACGACGCCGAGGATACGGTTGGGAGCGGAGGGTCGACATCTGGTGCCAGGGAAATTGGGGAAGAGAGGGAGAGAAGGCTTCAGATATATTTGGCCAAAAAAATTCAAGGAGATCGAGGACGCCTTTAATGAAAACATTATTGCAAGTTTAATGGCGTGCGTAAACTGCATTGGGAGAAATGGGATCGTGGTTTGGATTTTCATAATTTTACCTTATACTACTGTAATTTATTTTCGGTCATGGTCTAGAGTCTAGACCTTAAGTGGGTTTGATTCTGTTTGATATTTTGTGTTTGAGATATTGTTGGTTTCTAGTTTTGTTTGCTGTTTTGGGTGTTCTGCTTCTTTTTTTTCTCATCTCTTTTGGTGACGGGTGTTTCTTCTAGCACATTTTCTTTTTCTTTTTCTTTTGGTGAATTTTCGGGCTTTTCTTTTGTTTGTTTATATTTTGAATCGGTGCTCTACTTGTGTTTTTGACTTTTGAGGACAATGCTTTGCTCTGTTGGATTGAGTGAGTAACTTGTTTGCTATTTGCAAACGGATTGGCGATTGTGATTGAGGATCGGTTTGTTGGTCCGAGATGGTTTTGCCATGCAAGAATTTCACAGAGGGAATATAAGTATGATGAAGGGTCAGCTTATAGGACTTTTAGATTCAGGATAGTGCTTCAGATTTAGGTTCATTCAACATCAAAACTATTATTCTCAAGCTCATTTATAGCTCTTTTTCCCTGTAATTTTGCTAAACTATATGACTGAGGTATGATGAGTACGGGATCTGAGGATCAGAAGGTTGGCTTTTACTTTTTCAAGTCATCTTCTGGACTACTGGTATGCTCTGTACATATTAATGAATGAAGGGAAGAAAAAAAAAGAAGGGGATATATAGATTTAGCAAGGGATGTGCACTTGTTAAAGCACGTTGGACACTCAATTTTGCAATGCATATTTGTATTCTCTAGAGATCACAAGGCTTTTTAAGCTTTATGTTTTTCAGAAGTTACTAGTCTAAAAATTTGATTATTTCATCTTACATAGAATGAACTTGAACTCTTACGCATTCTACATTTGATGTTTTGTTTGTCATGTACTAATATCTATTGCCAGAGACTTGATAGAGGCAGCCAACTTTGTTTTTGGTTGACCACCTGGTTTCATCGATATAATGGAAATCAATGAAAAAAAAAGTGTGGACTAAATTTAATTTGGCGGTTTGTGAATACTCACTCTTTTTTGTACAATATTGGTGTTGGACTGTTATGCCTACAATATAGAAGCATTGAGAACAGAGGTTAGTTTATATTTGACATTGCTTAATCACATTCTCTATCCTACCCACTGTTTTCATAATTAAATATTAATCTGTGGACATTTATTTTTATTGAGCAGATTATATGAGGTCTGTTATCGAGTCATTTTGCTGCTATTTTGGTTTTGGTGCCACAATGAAGCCTTGGTTAGTTGCTTCTGGGTGTGCAGAGCATTTCCTATAACTTTTGTATTCGGGTTGTTTATTGTCTTCGGTCTTCTTATATCTCTGGGTGTGCATGTAGAGGTGGCAAACGGGCAGGCCCGGCCCATTTTAAGCGGGCCTAGTCGTGCTTCGTGCCGTGCTTGGGCCGGCCCATTTATTATCGTATCGGGCTTGTGCCGGCCCATTTGCTTAAACATTAAGCCCGACTCGGCCCATTTGCTTAATGTGAACAAATAAAAATTAATTTTATTTAACTATTTAGAAAATTAAAATAAATTAAGTTATACAACGTTTTTCTTAATCTTAGCTTTTTAAGATTACATTTCTAATAATTTTTTATATTCCACTATAAGAAAGAAAGAAAAAAAAAAACTCAAAATATATTGTTTTTAGTATATTATTGTGAGATTAATCTTTATAAATATAATGAAGATTTAGTATCTATTATTCTTTCTTTCATTCTATAGTTGTATTATTATGAGATTAGTCTTTATTAATAAACATATATTTAATATTTAGAAAAACTACTTATGTCAAAACAAGGATATAATGTTTTGTTTCATTATTTTGACAATATAAAAGAAAGCATTGGTGGAATTGTCATGAGATTTTAAATAAAAATGTCTCATATTCAAATCTCATCATTGTAGTTTTTTAATATTTTTAAAAACAAAATAAAATTTTGTGTTTGTAACGGGCCGGCCCACAATATGTCGTGCTCGGGGCCGTGCCGGGCCCATAACAGGCTCGGGCCGGGCCGGGCCAATGGGCCAATATTCTTAGGCCTAGCCCGACCCGTTATTATAACATGCTCTGGTCGTGCCGGGCCAGTGCCGTGCTCGTGTTTAGTGGCCCGTTTGCCACCTTTAGTCTGTATGTATTATTTAATGAGTGTATATGTATTATGTAATGAGTTAAGCCACATTAAATTGAGGTATGGCATTGGGAGGAATAGTTGGAGGGAATCCAGATTTGCAATAAGCCAACTCAGGTGGGGAACACAATATCTGCTAGATTCCTGCGGTAAGCTCAGGTATATTACTCTTGCTTAGACAAATTATATTATCATTTCTTGGCATTGGGAGGAATAGTTGGAGGGAATCCAGATTTGCAATAAGCCAACTCAGGTGGGGAACACAATATCTGCTAGATTCCTGCGGTAAGCTCAGGTATATTACTCTTGCTTAGACAAATTATATTATCATTTCTTACCATATTTTCTAATTTGTATATGCGATGTGATCATGGTCTCAAATGAGTTTGAAAGTTTCAAATCATTATGATATGATATGAAAGTGAAGAGAAAATTAAATTGCAAATGAATATAATCCGGTTAGGCCCGGGATATAATTAAGGAGGGATCGAGTTTCCTTTGGTGAAAGACTTTAAACCCGATTGGGGTTCGTGGATTCGAGCGGATAATTAAGTAGGGATTGTGCCTCCCTAGGGTGAACACAAAATGCAAACGGGAATTCTGCTTAGTACAGGGTGTCCTCGGTGGCCTTAATCTGAGGTTGTCTGCTTGTTCGGGTGTTCTCGATGACCTTAATTTGAGAGGAATTGGGCCTAACCGGTGACAAAGAGGAAACGAAAAGAAAATAAAAAATAAAAATATTTTGGAAAGGAATGACAAGGTTATTTAACATAATCTTGTTTAGTTAGACAATTTTCGTGGTGTGTTAAAATTTGCTACAGTTACTTTATAGCCCACTGGGGTTGCGTGCCAGAAACCATGCAACCACGTCCTTGAAGGAATGGGTTGTTGATATGATTGGCTTGCTCTCTAAGCCACAGGTGGACGTCTTCTTTATGCTACTTTGGTCTTTATGGTCTGAAAGAAATAAGTTAGTATGGGATGGTGGTCAATTCAACCCCATGCATACAGTGACCTGGTCTATGCATTTGTTACATGAGTATCAGCAGTTCCATCCTCGTCGAGCAGTGGGAAAGGACAATAGGAGGATGACGACAAAATGGGTCTACCCTCCTCGAGGCCGACCAAAGATCAATGTGGATGGGGCATTCCGGGGTAATAATGAGGCTGGTGGTGTTGGGGTGGTGGTCCGTGATGAGCAGGGCAGGTTTAAGGGAGCATGGTCCTGATCCATCTCTAATCTATGCTCAGCTTACCATAGTGAAGTAGACGCCTGCAGAGTGGGCTTGCTGATGGCTATTCGTCAGGGTTGGAGACAGGTTGAGTTTGAAAGTGATTGTTCCACCCTTGTTGAGGCTCTTAACAATCAAGGGGAGGGTAATTATGAGGTAAGTCGTATTCTAGATGATTGTAGAGAGTATATGCAAGCTTTTGATTTTATTAGAATACGTCATATCTTTCGTGAAGCAAACGATGTGGCCCATATGTTGACACATTTTGCTAGCTTTGATCGTGTTGTGGATCTCTCTTTAGCGGAGGCTCCTGATTTTTTACAGGATGTCCTTTATGAAGACAATTGTAACGCAACTATGCATACTCAGGGTATAGGTATTACGTCCCCCCCCCCCCCCCCCCGATGCGGAAAAATTTAAATATTAATAATATGGGCGTGGGGATGAGCCCCCCAGCCTGACTGGGTTCCAAATTACCCCTTTATTAAAAAATAATAATAATAATAAATAATAATAAATAAAAAAATTGCTACAGTTACAACAAAGACTAGTACGGTCAGATATATATGGTTTAATGAACATTGCAAGACCAGATATACATGGTCAGTATTACAAGAATAAGAATGATTCAATATGTTAATTATTTGAGTTGGCTCCTTGAGCAGTTCTATAGCTTCTGAATGTGTTCCAAAGCTTTGGCTGAAGTAGCTGAATTAGTAATTACGGGTGAATATATTTGGTAGTCAATTGAACTGTGTGAAAAAAAAAAATGGTTGCTTATTGCAACCTGGAGTTCCATGGTAAAATGCACATCCAACTAATAAGTATCAAACGAACAAAATCCAATTGCTCTTTGAATTATGATTCAGAGTTTGCACCTTTTGCCACTAGTGTGAATAAATTGCAATAGAAGCGATGCTTTGGTGATATTATTGTGGCACATGCTCTGTACCACATGAATTACAGAGAATAAGATATAGCATACAATGTTAGTGTCATACAATGTAGTAGATTTAGAATCCTAAGGACCAAGGAGGGATTAGAAAGCATGATGTTTACATGCAAATGCAAGCCTGCAAGGGTATTGATCACATGGAGTAGAATTACTGGAACACGCTTTACATGCACTACTAGAATAACGTTCGTAGACATGTCTTTTAAATTAGTTAAGATTTCACTAGATGTAAATTGTTTTTCTAACATCGTTCAGGTGTAAGAAACGATGTTAATTGTATGAATAGAAATCCCACAACTCATATCGATTGTTTTCCCACACTTTGTCAATTTTCATTCCCAAAACCTACCCCACCGCGACACCACTCCAACAACCTACCTCCTCTTCCTCCTTCTCCGTCTCCGACCTCTCTCTTCCTCCTTCTCCGCCTCCGCCTCCTTCTCTCATCTCTCTTCTGAAATCCACTGAATCTGCCAATTACTGAGAGTTGAGAAGCAGAAGCCAGAGCTGCTATCGCCGTCTCTCCTTTGTCTCTCCATGGGCCTCCCCCTCTCAGCCCTCTCTTTGACCATTGAGGCGTCGATGGCCTTCGCTCGCCTCGACTGTAACTCAGTAAGAAGTTGTCTAGGTTTTTACTTTCTAGGTTTTCAATCGATCTATCTCTCATGAACATCTCCATGATTTTCTGGGTTTTCAGACGAACAGCCTCGAACTCTTGGTTGGTCTCTTCCTCAAGTAGCAAAGCAGAAAACTTTCTGGGTTCAATTTCTGATTCTTCAAAGTCCATGTATTGGGTCTTTTCTTAATCTCTTTTTATTTGGTTTCTGTTTTGGGCTTTTATTTTTTACTCACAGATTCAAATCTTAAGTTGTGATTTGCTTTGTTGGCTGAGGCAAGGTGTGAAATTTTAATTAATTGCTTAGACCTATAGTAGGTTGAAATCATGGTCATGAAGTAGTATATGATTACAAAGTTTGAAAGGTTGTTCCTTTTGTTAAGAAATGGACAAATTAGTGAAGGCTATTACTAACTGTTAAAAGAAATTGGGACCTTGATTTGATCAAATACCAGAGGAGGATAGGATTTTCCATATTTGATCAGTCTAGCAATGTCATGAGTTTCGTGTGATGCAATAGCTTGGACTTCATGTGATGCAGCCTAATGAATTCAAACTTTTTAATTGGCTGTTGGTAGTTTTGAAATGTACTTTTCTTTGTTCGTAGACTTGTTTTGTGTGGTGTTGTTGGACTGAGAATAACATACATACTGTGTTTTAATGTTGTGCTTCTGATGCTTGATATAAATCATTATTGATCAGACTTCCAAATATGAATATGAAACCATTGTGGACGATGCTCTGTGGGTTGTGTTAATCGCTTGATCATTGTCAGCAGATGGTATTACACTAATGTGATAGGAAACTGCTTTCCTCTCTATACATTAGTGTGATAGGAAAGAGCTTTCGTATCACACTAATGTATAGAGAGGAAATAGAGAGAATCCAGTTTACTTTAGATTAAAACCACTTGATATTACGCAATATGTATGGCATCATAAGATTGTGTTATCATTGGAAACGCAGATTCCCTAAAATATTGGACGGGTAAGATTTGCTGAGTGTTTTCAATAATATTAGTAATTGGAAACCAGAATGTGAGTTTATGCAAGTAAAATTGTAGTGTCGGATGAGTAGTCCAATGAACAAACTGACAGATCAAGAGCTATCTACTATAGAGTTCGGATTATGCTATATTATTCTGAATTTCGAGGACGAAATTTTTTTAAGCGGGTGGGTTTGTAATACTCGAGACATTTTAAAAACAAATTATATTATATATATATATATATATATATATATTAAAATGCTCATAAATTATTAGTGACAAGTCTTTCTTTCAAAAGAAAGATCATGAGACCATGAGAAAACGTAATGAATATTTTCTCATTATCTCAATGGATTTTGAAAGTCATTTTGAGGCTGAAATAATCTAAGTTTTTTCTTTTTCCTCCATCATTTCCTTAGAAAATAAGGATTTTATTATGTGATTGTCCATCCAAACATGGTGTTAAAGAAATATATGTGGCAAATTAGGAGCCCTTGATTTGTTTGCCGACATTAGTAAATTACATAAATAAAGAAATAAATAAAGTGGCTGAGGAAGGATCAAGAAGGTTGGAGAAACTGCGGGGAGGGGGGTGGTGAGAAAGAATAGTAAAAAGAAGAAAAAAAAAACTGGATCTCTCTCGAACGCGGAGGAACACTCCCTTTGACAGAGAAAGACTTGATCTCTCTCTCAAACCACCTTTGCTTCTATCTCTTTACTTTCCTTCCTCCCGAGTCGCCATCAGTGGTTTGATCATAAAAAAAGAGACATCATCCAATCATCTTTTCTTGAAAATTATGCGTTGATAGTTTCTTTAGGGGTGGTGAAGTAATCGTTGGTCACTTGGTCATGTTGTGACCATGATCGGTGAATCAAAGGTTTTGATTTTTCAGATTATAATGGATACAATCAATATTGATCCAGGTATGGATCTAGTAGATGGTGTTGTCTTGTTTTTCTCTTTCTATTAATTCAGGTCGGGATGTTACAGTAGGCAACTCATTCAAATATCCAGGTGCAGCCGCAAAAACAAAACAAACACACATTCACAATTGGTTTCTTCATAAATGGAATCAAAGGGTGTTTCCCTGTAACTATTAAGAGATACATTCTGTCTTGAATGGATAGAACCCGAAATAATACAACTCTATTCACTAAATGAATACGAGTGAAATTATGTTAGGTGACATTTTCGTTCACTGTATGCAATTTTTACTCAACAGTGGCAAACTCCTTTTATTCCATTCTTTTGCCACCCTTTACAATTCCTTACTCTTACTAGCGCAACACACATGCTGACTATAATTTTTCTTCACACACATAATAATGCAAAATGCATAAAAAACTCATGCCTCAACGCTTCATAACTTTTTTTTTTTTGGCGAATCAACGCTTCATAACTTTAGAGGCTCAAAGCTTGAAAACAGTACTGCACTTTTGCTCCTTACGTCTTCCCAATTTTAAAGACATCACTGATATAATAATATATATCTTCTACAGAAATACAAGGATCAATAAAATGATATAAAGGAGAATAAAGCTTCTTTAGAGAGTAATGTTAGGGGAACCACCTAGAGCCTACCTTAGGTGGTAGTTTATGTGGCGTATCCATATCATTAAAGCATAATTTCTTATTTTTATATTTCTATGTTTTCTTAATTACAAAAATTCTTTTTTTTTCTTTACATTCTTGATTTTATCTTTTAAACCCTTTTTTTTTTTCTTTGTGATATTATCTAGGCAACGTCTTCTCTATTAGACGTTGTTTTCTTTGCTCCTCCTCTCACCCCTCCTCAACCCTCTCACCTCTTCTTCAATTGATCAACGCCTTCTCAATTTGATCTCAATTTCCTCACAAGTATCGTCAACAAACCCTCTGCCTAAACGTGTTAGTTCTTTTTTTTTTCCTTCTTGAGTATGAAACACGAATAGCATAGCTTGTTCAAAATTAGGGTTTAGGGGGAAGTGGATTTGAATTAGGATTTGATCAACACATTCTCAGTCTGATTTTAGTTTCCTCACAAGCATTGTTAATAGAGCCTTTGCCCATTCTAATCGTGTTTCATACTCAGGAAAAAAAAGAAAAGAAAAAGAACTAACCGCATTTAGGCAGAGCGTTTATTGACGATACTTGCGAGGAAACCGAGATCAAATTGAGAAGGTGTTGATCAATTGAAGAAGAGGTGAGAGGAGGAGAAAAGAAAACAACGTCTGATAGAGATAGAGAAGACGTTTGCCCAGATAATATCACAAAGAAAAAAAATAGGGTTTAAGAGATAAAATCAAGAAAGTAAAAAAGAAAAAAAGAAAGAAAAAAAAAAGGAATTTTTGTAATTAAGAAAACATAGAAATATAAAAATCAGAAATTTTGTTTTAATGATATGGATACGCCACATAAGCTGCCACCTAAGATGGGCTTTAGGTGGTTCCCCAAAAGGTGGTTCACGATGGGCTTTAGGTGGTTCCCCAAAAGGTGGTTCACCTAGCATTACTCTTAGGGTTAACAGTAGTAGTAAACCGTTTCTTAAAGAATTAATAAGAATAGAAGCAATTTGATCCTGATCATTAGTCCAGTTAGCAAGCTCATCTTTATTCTTTAAATCTGATTCCTCTTCCTTTTTATAGTAGATTGCATCTGGAAAAATCTATTATACTTATCCCCCAACTATAACCATTTAGAATGATTTAGTCTTGGCTCTTTGAGCCCAAAATAGCTCTTCTTCTCTGAAAAGAGACTCAAGTTGATGCATTAAGTGAAGCTCCTGAGCCAGAATGTTTTGAGACTGAGAGTTATGAGAATAACTGTAATATCCTGAATTTGAGATTGTAAGTCTTTCATTCTTTGAAATAGATTACCAAAAACGGTATAATTCCAATTCCTTGTAAGAGCCTGAAAAACATTAACTTTTGAAGCAAATTTTTCCGTGGCAGTACCAACTATATTAGAAAGCCAAGCGGCTTTAAAAATATTCAAGAAAGAACTCGTGGTGGTGAATCCACATAGCCTAAAAAAGCTCTTCTTTTCCTAGAAGTACTAGAGTTAAGAGAAAGATAGATTGGACCATGATATGATCCAGTAATTGGTAAGTTAATTATTTAGACTCATAAAAGGAAATAATGATAAGGCTATACTATTAGCCAGAACTCTATCAAATCTTTCATAAATTCTCTGGTTATCTTGTTGTTTATTTGTCCAGATAAAAATATTCCCAGTAAAAGGAAGAGAAAAATCAATCCTGCTCTGTTCAAAAAGTCTCGAAATTGAATCATATAACTATTAATTGTTCTAACACCACCACTTTTCTCATATGAATTCAAGATGCAATTAAAATCTCCCGTAAGAATCCAAGGAGATGACGAAGGCATATTCAAATGAAGAAGTTCAGTCCAAAGTTTAAGTTGTCTAGGCTTTTGAGGGTACATATACACAAATTGTTGACATTTGTGTGCCTTATCAAACTAGGATTAGTTCTATGATTGTAATAGGAGACAAGGTTCTAGAATTCCTAGTTCTATTCGGAATAGTTTTCCTTGTATCATTAGAATATGTACTTTGTAATCCCTATATGTAGGGCTCATATTATCAATAGTGGAACACACAATTTCTCTCATCAATCTCTCTCAAATCTCTTATTCTAAAACATGTTATCAGCACGAGCCTTAACCCTGAATCAGAAGCCAAAAATTATTCTTTCTTCTTCTCTAAGCTGTGAAACCCTAGAACCCTACCCTAGGATTACCTAGTGCGCCTCCTTGCACCGCCGCTCCTGCCTACATGCACACCTACGCAAAACTGGATCAGCCTCGCACTCTTGCATAAACACGCGCGTGCATCAGCCTCGCTAAACAAGATCAGGTAACAAGAAAACACCAAGTAAGTTTTTATAAAAGTTCCTGCTTCTTTTAATTTTTATTTTCTTGTACTCGGGGACTTCCAAAATCTCTTCGCCTACATCCCACCTTTCTTGTAATGTGGGTTCGATTCACAAAAATGGAACCATGGGGAGTTCACGCTAAATTATGAACTAGGAGCGTTCGTAAACCACAGACTAAAAGCGTTCATGAGTATCGAAATATTACGGACTAAGAGCGTTTGTGAGCATCAAAATTTGACCATACAAACGTCATTGTTTTCAATCCAAATGAAAATTTTGGAAATTATCAATAAAAATAGTGGTTATAAATCTTTCTCACGAGGCTCATCCAATTAATTGTGATGTCTAGGAAAGATTTGAACTGAGAGAATGGTTTTACAAGTGAGCATAGCTCCACCAAAATTTTGCCTTACCTTACTTGGTCACAATCAAATTGGAGTTACCAAAAGGATTGAGTAACTACTACTTGTCTAAACTTGATTATCATTTTTGGATTAAATTTTGATTTAGAAACTTTAACGTAATCATTGGCTTTCATTGAAATGAAGTGTCGATTTTGATTCAAACTTTATTCATTCAATAATGTTTCCTGAAGAGCTAGAATGCCTCGTGGATAGTGCTACTATGCACACCATACTTCGAAATAGGCAGTTATTCACTAGTACACAAAAGGTTTCACACGACGGTTTAAAACTGTCGTCTCACGTTTTGCATTTTCGTGGTCTATCGAGGCGTCATCTGAAGAAACACTGTCAGACGACGGTTTTCAACCATCGTATACCGATCATTGGGTCGACGGTTTTCAGCTGACTCCGTCGTCTGATAGACCGGCTGATCTGAGGACATGCTGTCGACAGAAATATGTCGTGGTGTGACCTCTACTCATACCACGGTTTTTAGGATTCCAGCCTTGTCTCTTTGTTGTTCAGAAGTCAGTTTTTACTTTTAAGACGTTGTGTGAATTGTATACACATGACAGTTCTTCTAGCATAAAATGTGGTGTGATGACCTAAAAGTTCAGTGTATGTGTGCCTTCACACGACAGATATAACTTGAACCGTTGGATTGTGACATTTAAGATAATGGTTTTTGCTGATACTTGTTGTCTTTGTGTACATCCAACAATGATATCAGTAAGAACCGTCGTGTGAATTGTTGAAAATTTGTTTGATTCAACCCTATAATCCTCATCAGACGACGTATTTTCCTTTTTTCCTACTGTTGTTTGATTTGGTAATGGCAAGATTCAGATTTAGTTGGAACCAAAAATTGGCCAAATGAACAATAATTTTCTTATAATAAATAGCTGTTATAATCCCATAGATGGATCCAATAATGCTAATTGTATCAAAAAAATAGAAAAGATCACATCTACGGATCTCTCATACCAAAAACAAAAACATCTACAAATGTGGCTAAAATAGTCTCATCCGTACATGATCACATCTATAGAAGAAATGCAATTCAGGCCAACTCAAAAAGGACCAACATCTTGCCTAATGCACTTCAGACATTGCATATACCCAAAAAAGACCAACAATGATTTCATCCCAGCATACTTCCCAACTTTAGCAGGTTCTTCACCTCATAATTTGCGAGTTCATTACGCAATTCATCAACTTCAGCGTTTGTTGCGAACTAAAGAGAGGTGGTGGATGAGTTCCCCATAGTGATCCTCATTGATGATTTAATGTGTCTAAGAAAGTCTCCATAATCCAGATTCCCCCTAAAAATAAAAAGATGGAAATGTCATATGCTGCTAAGGCTGTATGAGATATTACAGTAAACATAATAACCTCAAGAACTATCCTATTGAGGAATGTCTCTGTATTAGTACGAACATAAGAGTCAGAGTTCTCATTGATAGTAAGAGGAGAACTTATGTGCGGTGCTCAAA
Source organism: Rosa multiflora (assembly GCA_002564525.1). Taxonomy (NCBI): domain Eukaryota; kingdom Viridiplantae; phylum Streptophyta; class Magnoliopsida; order Rosales; family Rosaceae; genus Rosa; species Rosa multiflora. Next base: position 177,759 of record BDJD01003222.1, on the reverse strand, counting down.
GAATTATTCAAATAAAAAACCTCATGACCAATTTACCTGTCTAATTTTCTCAGTATCAGTTGCAGCAATGAAATCAGGAAGCTGAAACGGTTGTTTCTCGATACCATGTTTACCTTGCAAAAAAAATCAAGTCTTGATGAGATACCAGTAATGGTATAGTTCTTTACTCAAATCAGCAGTCTACTATATTAAAATTATAGATGAAGTCTAGAGCACTAAGCATTATGGGATGGCCTCTGAAAGTTCAAAGCAGATACATTGGTACCTTTAAATGAATAAAATGTGTACAATATGCTAAGTATATCCCCCAAATATGGCCTTAGTTATGCCTATATCCCCCAATCAACACTAACAAATACATATGAAGATAAATCAATCAAGGGTGACTTTTGACTAACACCTATTACTAGTAAGAAATTCCTGGCTTTTCAATTTGTTCACAGAATACCTAGAACTGCAGGTGAGCAGGTTTATGTTCTTTTATTAAATAAAAATGGAAGAAAGTTAGTAGAAGAGGACGACCACGGCTTAGAGAAAGTGTTAATTTAGCATTCCTATATTCCCATATTATTCTGCACTTTTAATTCTACACACTACATTTCGATGACTTCGTGAACATGTTATGCACTCAGAATCTCATAATTCATGAACCACTGTTTAATCTAAACCAAAATAGAATTAGAAAAGCTAGGTAGATCTAATTACCAGATTCAATGTGTAAGAAATTCCTGTACGATTTCAAAAAGACCAGCAATTTAGGATCAGCTGCAGTTGCATCCCACAACTGGAAACATATTAACAGTTAAACAATCTTAATATCAAAGCTATACAAAGTAAACAAGAAAGAGAGTAACCGTCATGAAATATCATAGATGAAAAAGTAGGGCCTGAAAAAAAAAAAGCCTTAAGAGTCCCATAACTTGTAGAGCTAGAGTTCAAGTACAAAACCAATTAAGCCATTGAAATGTTGAGTACAAACTTTAATACTTCTTAATCTTACCTTGTATCAAGTTATTGACGAATCACAATCTTGTAACTAACATGTTATATCTACAATTCAATACAGATTTGAATACTAACCAAGCAATCACATACCAAACACCAAAACTTAATCAGACTTGTATCAGAAAAATTTCAGAAACTAAAGCACAAAAAACTTACTAGGCTGCCAGTGGGTTAGTAAAAAGGAGAATAAAGAGGACCATGCCGATTCTAGATAAAAAAGAAGAAGGAAGAAATAGAGGCCAAAATCGGATAAGAGACTGAAACAGAGTCATGACCTGAAGCAGAGTCATGGCAACAATTCTTCACTAACTTGCAAAGCAATCAAACATAAAAAATGAAAAGCTAGCATACAAACCAAGTTCAACAAACTCAAAGCCAAAACCCTATGTATAAACTCCCAAAATTTTGAGATTCAACAATTGAAAAATTTTAAAACTAGTGAGAAAGCTGACCTGCACAAGGTCATTGAGGATATCAAATGCCAATGACATGGCTCTTTCGGGGAAAGGGATAGAATCTGCACAGTCCATCAAACCAGCTCAAAAAAGCAGCAAAAACAAATAGCAATCCAATCTCAATGACTACAAGCCATACAAACCATATATCAAAAATAAAGTCTTTCAATTAAGAGTTCCACATATAAAGGAAATGCTTGAATTCTATACAAGGTTCATACATAGACATAGATATATACCAGTTTAGAAACCTCAACACCAAACAAAGCTAGGCCACTTTAGTCTACAAGAAAACTAAACTCCAACTAGACTCAAAACTAAAACTCAGACATTTCAGGTTTGCAATATCAAAACCATTCATGAAAGCCAAAGTAGAGAAGAGAAAAGCACAAGGTCCCTTACCTTGATCACCAACATGAAAGCATCTCTATATGTCAAATGAAGAAGAATACCCGGTATGGAATTTGGTTTTGATGAAACTTTACATTTAAAGAGCCAGACTTTATTCTCTCCAGCTTTTAAACCTCAGGAAAAGGCTTCTCTTTCTTTTTTCACTTTGACAAGGACATTCACAGCAATAAGATACCATCCATTCACAACCTATGATAGACATTTAGTATACATCCATGCTTTAGAGAGGGAAGCAGAATTTCAGGGAAAAAAAATGAAGAAAAGAAGTTACAAGTAAAAGTTTCATAAGCATGACACACAAAATTGGGGACGGACATTAAGAAATACAAGAAATCTGAAAATTATGAAGTAGCCGTATTACTGAATATTTGTGTAAAAACAGAGTGAGAAGGTGAAAAGGAAGCAAGCGAGAAAAGTAAAACCCATAAGGAAACATAGACACGAAAGAAGATTCACCATACCGTATCTCTATCAGTAACAATGATATATGTTTCCAAATCAGCCACCACATACCCATACATATGAAAGTTATTTTACAGTGTTAATAAGGAATCTAAATCGTATTCCCACCCAATTTCCATAGAGATCTCACCTAAAATTAGTTGATATAATGCAGACTATATCACTGCTATTTCATCCATTCTAATTTGTATGTAGAAGACTTACTAAGTTACTATCATAAAATGCATCCAAAGGATAAAAAAAAAATTCGTCCTTTAAATGAAATAGGCAGCAATCATACATCCATCACCAAAACAAAATGTAGCATTAAGAAAACTCTGCTTATAGTGAAAAGTGTAGACTACAGCACGATCATTTCATCTATTATATGAGAAATTTTGAAAAATGACCAAATTTTGGTTACCAATTTGATTTATAACCTTGTTTTGTAAAACAGTTGAAATATAACCAAATGATAGTATAAAATGTCTTTATTACCCTTAATGGCAACCTTCTCTCTCCACATTCATCTTATGCATGCATGTATGGCTTCAAGTTATGGCACGCCATTGAGTATTTTTTTTTTTTAACATCAGTTTCAAGTTTCAACGTTTTATATATATATATATATATATATATATATATATATATATTATATTGATATATAATATATAATAGATCATTTATTATTGATATGTATGGACATGGACGTGGGGTGCTGCTGCTGCACCAAAGCACTATCATTCATATATAATTAAATATATGTAAAGGCTGAAGGCATCCATACCCAGAGAGGCAGAGACCCAGACAACCCATTTCCCATTCGGCCATTCTTTTTGTTCCACTGAGAATCCCCATTCCCATGGGAGAAGTATTCGGATCAATGGTGAACCGTGGTTTCCCCAACCCTTCTTGTTTCAAGTATTGGCACCGACTTCATTTCTATTGGAAAGAGTTTCTGATTTGATTGACCAGGATAGCAGACGGTGGAAGATTGATCTAATTTTGAGTTTGTTTGACCCAGAAGCAGCTAATACTATTCTGTCAATCCCTGTGAGTAAGTTTGGGTGCCAAGACAGGTTAATTTGGCAGATTGTTCTTCCTTTTGCCTGGAAAAAAAAAATAAGAATCCCCATTCCCCAAACAAATTAATGAACAACCAAACTCAAATACTCAATAGTTCCAGACTTCCAGTCTTATATATTGAGTCCGACTTCAAACTCAAATACTCGATAGTTTCTATATGCTGCATTTTACTTCTTCACCAAACTTGACATTAAGAAGCCATCTATTTTTTGATCTGGAAAATTCATTAAAGAAAGACAAATTGCCACAAAGAACAACAAAGGAAGAACAAGAAAAAAATACAAAAAGAATAAACTAAAACCAAACGACAAAAGCCTTCCAAACATCCTAATCTAGAGGGCGAGGGAGCTCATCACTTTGAAGAACAGCAGAGAGAAATATAGCAGATTGGTTTGTGCAGGTGAATAACATTGCAGCTAGCTAGCCCAGAACAACCATCAGTTTGGCCGTTGTCCCCTGCACGAGCAGTCTGCACTTGGTTTCCTACAAGAATGTCTTCTTCACCTTTTGTCTTTCTCAAGATAGTGGCGTGCCACAACTTGAAGCCATACATGCATACATCAGATGAATATGGAGGGGGAAGAAAAGAATAATCAACTTCCATTAAGGGTAATAAAGACATTTTATACTATCATTTGGTTATATTTCAACTCTTTTACAAAACAAGGCTATAAATCAAATTGGTAACTAAAACTTGGTCATTTTTCAAAATTTCTCCTATTATATCTATACAACATCATTTGAAAGCTCATATTGCCCTTAGAAAGATCACATATGAACTAAATTTCTACAACTGAAAATAAAGAAAGCAAATGCTTCATAGCGAAGAACATATCACATGTTCTAGATTTTTAGTTTTAATTCTGATAAGTAGCAAAGAAAATATGATCTTCCCCACCATTTTTTATGAAACCTACAAACCTTCTACCTTTTAGATAGAAATTCACATCCCAATAGCCATTATCCTTAGTTAAGTAAACCAAATCAAAACCTACGGGATAATTCAGGTCAAATCAACAGTAAGAATATCAGAGTTAATCCATAAATTTAACTACGAATCTAACTAATTAAACCAATTTTTTCAGCTTAGTGTTTTGCATTTATCAGTAAATTACTCGTTCATATGCCTTTGAACTTCAAGTAAGAGATAACAAACATCTACATTGACATGAAATTGAACCAAACCCTAACAATTCACACTGGCACAATCACAGGCTCATCGTACAAAAGATATATATATATATAGAGAGAGTACTGCCATTTCCAGATCTATTTTCACAGAAGCTTGCTCCTTCACCAATTTCTCTGCAAACGAAGAGAACGAACAAGAAATCATCATAGAAATTCAAAATCACCAATGAAATCAACTAGAAAACTGAGAAATTCTAATCAATCAGAACCTGCGGTGAGCTTCAAATTCGCCGAGCATCCCAACAAGGTCGACTCCGGCGGCAGACGTGAAGAGTAGGCGAAGGACTTTTGAAGGTCGTCTTGAGACCGATTTGGAGAGGGACTTGAACTGATCCAAGCTCCTCATGCTCGGAAACCCTAGCTTCTGCATCTTTAGAACTCGCATTGATCGCGCAGAGTAAACCCTAGAAATGAAAAATCGCTCTCTTTCTCTCTCTTTGGTGCTCTGAGACTTCCTAGAGAATACCTATTAAGTTTTCTTCCCTTCCCTATCTCCCAAATCGAATAACCTAGCTAGAGGCAGAGAAGGTTTTGGTCGAGGTTTGTCGAAGAGGGAGAGTTTTTGTTGGGGCTTGTCAGAGAAAAGATAGGTCGGGGTCTATGGAGGAGATAAGGTTGGGGCTTGTCAAGAAGAGGGAGGGAGAGTTGTGTCGAAGAAGAGAGAGGGAGAGGGTCGAGGACTTGAGGTCTGTCGAAGAAGGGGGTTTCTCAAGGAGATAAGGTTGGGTTTTGTCAATTCTTTCATTCCTAAATTGAAGTATAGGCTAGGTGGCGTGGTTTTGAATAGCATTAAGAAGCCCTCGTTTAATTCATGGACCACTTGAAAATTTTCAATTTTACCTCCTCATGCTGCCTGGTGAGAGGGAAATAAATTTGGGGGGGAGAATGGTGGGAAATGTTGGAGGGAATGTCGGTGAACATGTTTTGACTTGTAAATCTATTTATTCACACCACAGTTTTAAAGAAATCATTATATAAACACTACATTCTGAGGAAATTTAAATGGTGTCAATTGATGCAAAACTTGCCGCCTCTATAACAATTTAACCTCACACCACGCAGTCCACGCTTCCATTTATAAACGTCTTCTGAAGCAATACATAATTCCAGCATGAAAAACACCCGTTGGTTGAATTCATATTAGAAGACGGAAATTTTACAACCGTCGTCTCAATAATGAGAAATTATTCACACCACGGAAAACAGTGTTACATCATATGAGAGGGGTCGTGTGATTCATTTTCTATAGTAGTGATTTCTAGAGATGACGCCTACTCGATCTTCAGTGACTACGATAGCAAGGCCATATAAATTGATTCATGGTCGAGGACCAGCTCAATTCTTGTTGCCAAATGGCACAATCATTCATGTCACTGAAGCTCTCTATGCTCCTAGGGCCGGAAGAACCCTTTTGAACTTTAAAGATATAAGAGCCAATGGTTTTCATGTGGAAACATATTGTAAGAATGGATAAGAGTTCATTTGCATCACCTCTAATGACTATGGACATAAACGAGTCTTAGAGAAACCTATGTGTCGCTCTAGTGGGTTGTATGCAACTATTATTCGAATTATTGATTCCAACTATGTCATGAGAGATGACTTATGGGATTCGGATACATATAGGCTTTGGCATGACCGTTTGGGACATCCAGGTCGTGATATGATGATCTGTAATTCTGTATATTAAAGACTTCACACGGATATCCATTATTTAGAACGAAAAAAAGTAAAAATTGAATTTTGGACCAAGAAGGAGCACCTGGGCTTCATAGTGTCGATCTTTGCATTTCTGGCCATCTATGGCCGGCGCCGCCGTCCTCCTGCTGCCCAAAGGTGGCATTGACGCCACCTGTGCTTCCTTGCTTCCAAATTCTACTTCTAAAGTCAATTGTGACTTTATGGCTCAACCAAAATCCTCATTGGTTGCTTCTAAAGCCCATCTTTCATTTTGCAAAGCCTGCTCTTTAGCAAAATTAGGATCGAGACCATCCTATGCAAATGACACTAAAGAAAACATACCATTCTTGCAAAGAATCCAAGGTGATATTTGTGGACCTATTCAACAACCTTGCAGACCATTTAGATATTTTATGGTGTTGGTTGATGCATCGACACGCTAATCACATGTCATGCTTTTGTCCACCAGGAACGCTGCGTTTGCTAAACTCCTAGCTCAAATTATTAAGTTAAGGGCTCACCACCCTGATTATCTTATTAAGTCAATAAGACTTGACAATGCTGGGAAGTTTACATCAAAAACTTTTGATGATTATTACATGTCCATTGGGATTGAAGTTGAACATCCAATCATGTTCACACCCAAAATGGTCTCGCAGAAGCTACTATCAAACAACTACAAATGGTTGCTAGAGCATTGGTTATGCCCACCAATCTCCCTATTTCTGCTTGGGGCTATGTAATATTGCATGCAGTTGTGCTTATTCGTCTAAGGCCCACTACCACTCAACCATTTTCTGCGTCCCAGATGGTGACTAGGTATGAGCATGATGTCTCACACTTACGCATATTTGGGTGTGCAGTTTATATGCCAATTGCGCCGCCACATCGCACCAAAATGGGTCCTCAAAGACGATTATGCATTTATATTGGGTATGACTCTCTAACTATCATCCACTACTTAGAACCCTTGATAGGTGATCTCTTTACTTCTGGATTTGCGGATTGTCACTTTGATGAGACAGCATTTTCGTCGTTAGGGGGATATAAGAACATAAATGTTCAACAGGAATTGCCGTGGTCTGTCCCCACTTTGTCTCATCTTGATCCCTGAACCACACAATCTGAAATTGAAGTGCGGAGAATTCTCGATCTTCAGAATGTAGCAGATTCGATGCCTGATGCGTTTTCTGATATCGCTAAAGTGACGAGATCACACATACCTGCTGCAAAAGTGCCTGCAAGGATTGAAGTCCATAAAAATAAAGGACATGGCGCCATCCCTTTTGTTATTAGGCACGGCGCCAACGCCCACAATGGTGATGGCACAGTGGCTCAGGCCAAACTCCCTATAAGGAAGCGAGGGAGGCCCAAAGGTTTGATGGATTCTCACCCAAGAAAGAAAGCGAGTTTGGTACAAAATAATCCATTAATCATTGATGTAAACAATCCATCTCATGAGAATATTCCGGATTATGGTTATATCCAAGAGACATCATTGGGGGACGCTCCAATGTCAGATTCAATTCCAGAGAATAGGTAGATCTCCATGAATTACACTAGTGTACATGAGATGATGAATAGAAATTATTTTCTATTGATGATGCCTTTGCATATTATATTGCAAAAGAATTATCGAATATGATGATATAGAGCCTCGCTCTGTCGAAGAATGTCAACGAAGAGCGGATTGGCCTAAATGGAAAGATGCGATCTAGGCTGAATTAGATTCACTAGCAAAGAGACAGGTATTTGGGCCTATATCGCAGACACCCCCAAATGTAAAGCCTGTTAGCCATAAATAGGTCTTTGTTAGAAGGCGTAATGAGAAAAATGAGGTGGTTAGATATGAAGCCCACTTGTGGCGCAAGGTTTCTCACAACGCCCTAGAATTGACTACGAGGAGACATATTCTTCTGTAATGGACGTTATAACATTCCGCTCCCTTGTCAGTTTGGTAGTTTCTGAAAAACTTAACATGCAGCTTATGGATGTGGTTACAGCATATCTCTTTGGGGATCTAGACTCAAAGATATATATGAAGGTTCCAGATGGACTTCAATTACCTGAATCAAGTGGCTCTAAACCACGGAGCGCGTTTTCAATAAGATTAAAACGCTCACTATATGGATTAAAATAATCCGGACGGATGTGGTATAACTGTCTAAATGACTACTTGATTGGGAAGGGATATATTAACAATGAAATATGCCCATGCGTGTTCATTAAAAGAACAAGTTTCAGATTTGCAATTGTGGCAATTTATGTCGATGACATGAATCTAATTGGAACTCTAGATGAGTTAAAGGAAATTGCTAAATATTTGAAATCTGAATTTGAGATGAAAGATCTTGGGAAAACACAGTTTTGTCTTGGTTTAGAACTCGAGCACCATAGTGATGAGATTTTGATCCATCAGTCTGCATATACTCAGAAAATTCTAAGGCGCTTTAATGAAGATAAAGTAAAGCCTGTGATTACTTCCATGATTGGCCGTAGTTTTGAGCCCAAAAAAGATCCATTTTGTCCAAAGGATGATGACGAAGAGTTATTAGAGGCTGAAGTGCCCTATCTAAGTGCAATAGGCTCATTATTGTACTTAGTTCAATGCACAAGACCAGACATCTCATTTACAGTGAACTTGTTAGCTCGATATAGTTCTGCGCCAACACGCCACCATTGAATTGGTGTAAAGACAATCTTTTGATACTTAAAAGGTACGATTGATATGAGCCTATTTTATCCCTACAGAGAGAAGAGGAATGACATAAAATTAGGATCTGACCCCATAAGGCAAGTCGTCGCAGTCCATGGAATAGCCGCCGGCCATGTTGCCGCCGCCGTCCATAGTTACCGCCGCCCTCTTTCTCCCCTCCATCAAAATGAAAATGATGTTTTGATGGGTTTTGCTGATGCATGGTATCTCTGTGACCCTCACAAAGGTCGCTCCCAAATAGGTTATGTCTTTACCATGGGATGCACTGTGATATCTTAGAGGTCTACAAAACCAACCCTTGTTGCTACTTCCTCAAATCATGCAGAGATTATTGCCCTACATGAAGCCGTATGCGAATGCATATGGCTAAGGTATGTAATTAGATATATTCGATTGAGGAACTTGTGGTTTGAAGTCTACCATAGATGAATCTACATGCATTTATGAGGATAATGCAGCTTGTATTGAACAAATGAAGTTAGGTTTCATCAAAGGCGACAACACTAAGCATATATTGCCTAATTTCTTTTATAATCAGCAACAACAATCACTTCTAAAGATTGAAGTGAATCAAATCCGATCAGAGAATAATGTAGCAGACTTATTCCTTAAGTCGTTACCTAAATTCACATTTGAGAAACATGTGAAGAGCATCAGATTCAGAAAGTTATCCAAACTCCCATGATTATAGCAATTAGGGGGAGAGATCGACATCAGGGAGAGGTATGATGTCTACATGTTTGATCTCGAAGAGTGAATGATGTGTTGCACTCTTTTTCTCCTCCTCGAGGTTATTTTTGTCCCAAAGGGTTTTTCACTCGAGCAAGGTTTTTAACGAGGTAACAGATGAAGCGTCACCACCAAGTTTGAGCAGCACAAGGGGGAGTGTTGAAGAATGTTGACATTTGTGTGCCTTATCAAATTAGGATTAGTTCTATGATTGTAACAGGAGAGAATGTTCTAGAATTCCTGGTCCTATATATTTGGAATAGTTTTCCTTGTATCATTAGAATATGTACTTCGTGATCCGTATATATAGGGCTCCTATTATCAATGATGGAACACACAATTTCTCTCATCAATCTCTCTCAAATCTCTTATTCTAAAACACAAACGTCATAAACCAACTACCACTTGAAGCAACATTCACAACCCTGCAATGAATAAAACGAAAATGCAAATGCAAAACAGTAATTTGAAAAGCAGAGCTATTGCATAACAATAGCAAGCCACCCGAAACACCATCAACAGGAATGTAGTAATAATTACAAAACGGATATGAAGTTTATTAACTAGGTTCTTAGTTCATCCTCATCTAACATTGTAATAACCCGAAAATTAGTGCCAACTATAGAACACTATATTATTAACTATATTTGAAAAATCTTTGTTATTGAGCTCAAGACTCTTATCTATGTTATTTTTGTGATGCATGTCATTTTAGTACTAATTATTGTAATTTTTTTTTTACTAAAGTTCTTTACTTATTAATTGGGTAAATGTGCATATGGATGTGTATGTGTACATACATACATATATATATATATGTGTGTGTGTGTTATAAAGTAGAGAGAATATGGAGAGAGAATAGTAGGGAGGAAGTAGAAATGTTTCATTCAGTCTCATTAGCCTCCTTTATATAGAGGTAGGGTTTACATCAAAGTACACAACTAATGAGTATTTACGTGGACAGCCATATATATAATAATATTTACAACACTCCCCCTTGGATGTCCACCAATGAATGATGATATTGGACGCGCTTATTGTTGCCTCGTTAAAAACCTTGCCAGGTAACAAAAACCCAGTGGGACAAAAATAACCCTGGTCGAAGGACAAAAAGAGCACAACGCGCATATGTCCTAGGTAGCATGCTTCTGGATGCTCCCCCTGATGAGAAT
>BDJD01003222.1:120214-160350 GCA_002564525.1 Rosa multiflora | reverse complement strand
TGCTTTGGTATTATGGACCCTAGCACGTGGATTTATGATTTGTTACCAGTCAACCTGGTTTTCCCGTGTTTTGGTATTATGGACCATAATACGTGGATTTATGATTTGTTACCAGTTAATCCGAAAATTCACTAAAAAGAGAAATGTACTTATGTTATTTTAATCAAATATCTATCTATGATATATTTTGAATATGTGAAGGTGTTAGTGAAATTGATCAAATATCTATCTATTTTGGGTATAGTACGTCGGACCCTAACACGTGGATTTGTGATTTGTTACCAGTTAATCTAAAAATTCACTAAAAAGAGAAGTGTACTTATGTTATTTTGATCAAATATCTATCTATGATATATTTTGAATATGTGAAGGTGTTAGTAAAAAGAAAATCAAGCATGTGTTGCTTTAATGTTATTTCACATATTAATGCTACAATATTTGTTGGTTTGATAAAAATATGTGACTATGTGATTTATTACCAAACCATTCACACGAATGCATTAATATAAGAATGTAAGTTGTGTACTTACTGGGCTTGTGTTGCTCATGATACTACACCTTCTTGTTTTCAGGTATTGAGTAGATGCTTGGGGAAACGGGATGAACCTACTAGATAAAATAATATTTTTCTACTACTATTTCTAGTGAATACCTGTACTGATTCGAATTTTGCTTAACTTTGGTTTTGTAAATATATTACCGATATTAGTTTTCTAATAAAAGTACTATTCAAACATGTATATAATTTCTTTTACTTCCTATTGATTTATTCAAGAAGAAAATTTTATTTGTTTTGACTCACGTCACAAATTCATGAGCCATATTTCAGTACAATATTGGCCTTGGATTTGGGGGCGTGACAAACATAGTATCCAATAAACACAAAACATCAAAAGCCAACATAGTTCTAAGAAATGTGACTTGAGACAAAAAACCTTGTCGTGAACAACCACAACAATTCCAACCAATGTTTTAAAAAGTGTGCGTTAGGCGCGCCTTCAAGCTTAAAAGGCGTGAGGCCTGAAGAAAATTGCCTCTGTTTTGCAGATGAAGCACAGAGGTGCAGGAGGCGGAGATGGAGGCATTGAAGGCAGTGAAATCGCGCCTTAAGGCGTTCTGAGCATACGCCTGAGAATTTTTTTTATTTTATTATTTTTTTTTAACACTCCAAAACGACGTCTTTTTGGTGTTTTGAGAGGGTTTTGATTCATTTAGGTCGTGTATTATACCCGAGCCAACCCCCAAATCACCTAAATAGCCTCCTCTCCAACTCTTCACTCTCAAGAGCAGCCAATCCCAATCCCTTACTCGAAAAGTTGATAAAATCATGAAGAGCCCATAAATTTTTTCAAGAATTTGGTTCTAAAGGAGGCTATTTGCAGAATTGGAGCAAGAAATAAGTTCGATTTGAAGAGAGTTGGAGAGTTGTAGACTTGTAGTTTGATTTGAATTTTGAAGAAAAGGAGTTTAAGGTATGATCTTGCTTTTCTCTCAACTTCCTTGCTTTCTTTGGATGGTTTTGTGTTTCTTTGTTATATGCAATTGGAATTGGAATTTGGATACCTTGTAATTGTTTGCCACTGTTGCCCATAGCAAGTAACAGAGGACGAGTGTGCTTTTATAGTTTTTGTGGAATTGTGTTTATGGTAATCATCGAGGGAAATAAGAATGAAGGAGTGGTGTTTCACTTATATGACTGCAATCCTGAGATTGTTCAGCTATAATTTTTGTTCTTCATTTGTCTTGTATATCGTTCTCTAAATGGAAGGGTGTCCATATTTTCTATAATCCGTAAGCCTACTAATGTTAAGATTATGTCACTGGAGTTTTCATTTCTTTAAGTACACTCTCTAGAGCTCTCATTTTCCAAGAATAATGCGTTAGATAAGTCTCATTAAAGATTGGTTCTGTTTCTTTGTGGCACTGTTCACCTGAGTTCCATTGCCCTCCACTGAAATGCGTGACTGAATATCCTCTGAACAAAACCCGAGTCCTGTTGGCATTGATGTATCTGTCCACCCATCTCGCCCAAGTGGTGAGAGCTCTCTTGTATGCTTCAAGAGCCTTGAGCCTTGGATGCACATAGTTGCCTTCTTGGTAGTAGTCTTCTCCTCTAGAAGTTTTCTCATGAGTCCACCAATGACCAGTATTAAAAACTAATGATAGAGGTCTTTGGGTATGGCGTTTGTTCAGCAGTGTTGGGATTCTATTTCTTCTTTTGGGTGTCCTTTAACTATTCTGCAACACAAGTTGTCAATCACCCGTGCTCTGTTGGTTTGGTTTTAGTCTTACCTAGTAGAGATAATAGACAAGTCATGGAATGTTGTGAATATACAAGTCATGGAATGTTGTGAATATGAATGAACATTACCTTTGATTCCTATGTTATTTTCTCTTTTTAACATATTCATTCTCTTATGACTTCCGAGTGTTGTTAACTTTATAATTGTACATACTTTGAAATTGTGTAGGCACAATGTGTTCTAGTACTAGTGGGACAACAAACAAAGATCATGCTTGGCGAAGGACTACACCAGTTCCCGGAGAGTTGAAGTACTTTTTCTGTGCATGATAGTTTGGATGGTGATCTTCTAATTGATGAGGATGATGATTTCCAAGGATGAAGTTGATTTCAATAATTGTTCTTCTTTGGTCTTTCAACTCTATATCTTTGGATTTATTATAGGTTTGGTGATTTTGTTGAATCATATGGTTTTAGTACTTGCTTACTATGAATGGATGACAATTTATAATGTTTTTTTTTGTTATAATACATGTTCTATATATAAGACCAGTTCTATACATAAATACAGCAAATTTATATTACGCCTTACGCCTCAAGGCGAATGCCTTGTTGAGGCTCTCCCAACTACACCTCGGCTACACCTCAGCCTTTTAAAACATTGATTCCAACACATGATACTCATTCCGGAAGATGAGAAGAGAAGGTTCTGCTTCCATATTCTCTAAATCATGTGAATTATTTCCAGGTGAAGTATGCTGCTCAGTTTCAGGAAAATCAGGAGAGTGATTCCGACTAGACCTTCCCCAAAAGGAAAAGGTAAGATTCTGGCTCGGGGAGGAGATTCAAAAGGAGGCGATGAACTTCATCGGATGAAGTTGGATAAACCATTATCAGAAACAGAACAGTAGAGTAGAAGAGAGTGAGAGAAACAAGAGAAGGAAACCCAGAATAAGAAGAAGGAAAGAAGGAAAACAGCCAGATGTCATCAATAAGAAGAAGCTGAAAAACAGAGAGAATACCAAAAACTAAAACGTTATGCAAACTTGATGGTATCAACATTAATGCAACAGCTCTAGCGACGGCAAAATGAACAAGGATCGATAGGAAATTGGCTTGCCAATTCCAGAGTAAAAGCAGGGGACTATTAGGAAGATGTAATAATAAAGAAAACCACATAAGGGAACCTAGACTCCATAGCAAAGTATTTACAGACCACTTAGAAAACCCAAGACAAGCAAAGAAACAGCAGATTAAGGAATATACAATCCAAGAACTGGGCGATGACCATTTGATAACCCAAGCAATCCAAAAGATTTGATGGGAAGTGAAGAATTGGTTTGCTTTGATTGTCCGCGATCATTCCTACAAAAGAACATTAAAAACAAAAATCGGTTAGTCATAAAATATGCAGAAAATTATATAAAATAAAAATAAAAATTATAGTCATTGCTACGCTGACAGTTTACCATGCATGATATTATATATTGTTGTACAACAAGCAATTCATCATTTTCTTATGAGTATTAGGGATTATGATGGAGAATAGAAGTCATCAGAATTAAAAAGTACGGACTTCCACTCTAAAATCGACTTAAGAAAACAAACATACAACAAAAATATATTGCAAATTAACTTGATACAAATGTTTTTGTGTTGAACCCAGAAACTAAACAGTGCGCAGTGTTATGTTAATTAGAGTAGCAATATTCTGTTCACCTAGTGATTATGATGTTTGGTCATGATGAAACCTAACAAACACCAAAGATGCATGGAAAAATGGCTAGATATAGATAAAGCCTGCATCGATGAGTTAAAGAGGAGCTACATACCTTGCAACTCCGCTGCGGCACCTCCTTAAACGCAGCCCGCACCAGATCAACGTACAACGGAAACTGCGCCATAGCGAAAAATGACACCGGCAAACACGTTATTGCATAAACCGGAAACGCCGCGTATTTCAGCTCATCTTTCAGCACGAAGAAGTGTCCGGCGCAAAACGATATCAGCATCGAAGCGATGGACAGAAACAGCGACGTCAGGCCGAACAGGAGCTTCCTCGGCAGCCCTTTCCCGAAGTCCCACTCCTGATACCGTGACGTCAGAATGGCCAGGAACATCACCATTGCCGTGACGGATAAGCAAAGGGCGACGAGGGAGGCGATGCTGAAGACATGGAAAGCCGGCTGGTTTTTGAGGGTGGGCTCGCCGTTTTCCTCTTTGGTGCCTCCGGGGACTGTGGAGGCGGTGGCGAAGGCGACGGTGGCGATGAGGGCAGCGACGACGGAGCACGATTGGGAGGTGTTGGCCAGCCAATTGCCGCCGTCTTTAACGATGTCGGTGTGGGTTTCGGTGAAGATTTCCTTTGCCGTTTGCCTTTTCTTGTTGTAGTGGTTGAAGAAGTGGAGTGGCATTGAGCGTTTGACGAACTGCACACGAAGTGTTCCACGTAAGTAAATGAGTTTTTAATTACGTATTTCTTTTTTTGATAATGGAAGTGTTCGTCTATCCTGCTTTAATGAACCGATACATCAGTAGACTAGCTTAAGATATAAGTAGATTAGTTTGAGATCAAATCATGTTAGTCTACTTATGCATAGAATCATATTATCTCTTTATTGAACTAATCTACTTGTTGTATCAAAAATATTATAAGAGTAGTAATCCCAATTTACCAAATGTGCACAAAATTATTTTTTCTTCAACGTACGAGTTTAGAAGCATTTTATTATTTCGATCAAGTGAGATAATGAAAACGGCATAATGAAGACCGTATGAAAGATTGGTTTGAATACTTGTTACCTCATACCACTTGATTTCCCATTGCATTTGCAAGGCAGCACCGGGAATTAGCCAAGGCTTGTATTCTCCCAACTTTGCTGCAAGGTGTAATGCACTATTACCATCTTCATCCACTTTGCAGAAAACGCTTTCTTTCATGATCCTTCTCTTTAGCAAGAGTTGGTACACATGGGGTTGCCTGTGCTCCACAGCCAACAGAACTATATTCTTTTTCTGTGCATTTAGGTCATATATGGCCACTGGAAAAAGCTCTAGGATCTTCTCGACCATTTCAGTGACGCCATTCTTCGCAGCAATCAATATCGGTGTTTCCTTCTTTTCCATTTTATTCCGTGTCACTTCTGGCGGCAACACAGCCAACAAAACTATATTCTTTTTCTGTGCTTTAAGGTCATGTATGGCCACTGGGAAAAGGTCTAGGATCTTCTCGACCATTTCATTCACGCCATTCTTCGGAGCAATCAATATCGGTGTTTCCTTCTTTTCCATCTCAGGAGTTTTATTCCGTGTCACTTCTGGCGGCAATGACCCTACGTACGTACATATATAGTTATATAATTTAATTACCGGCCTCTAAAGCCATTTAACCAAGTGACAATCTGACATAGACTAACTGAGTTTGGTCATAAGAAAAGTTTTTCCTTTTTGTTCCTTTTATGAAGAATTGATTAATCATTAACAGAGACTGGAGCAAAGAAATTACCTTCTTTAATGTCGTCTCCTTTTTGTTCTTCGGGAAATTCTATAGTACCTGTATGTATGTAATACACTCATTTACATACCTGACAACAATTTTGTTGTCATTGTGGTAAATAGAGTTATTTTTTGGGTAATTTTAGTTCTATTACAGGTAATTACTCCACCTACTATATTTTTACAAGTTTATGAACAAATTGTTGTCGATGTAGTAACTTGGTTCAATTATATGTAAATGTGTAAAACAAATGTGATAACTTTGTTGTTAATGTTGTAAATTTGGTTTAATTAAATTGTAATTTTGGTTCAATTAGATTGCAATAGTGGTTCAACTAAATTATAATTTTGTTACCATCAGAAATTTGGTAAGGCCTTGTTTCATCAGTTGTTGCTGCCTGCGGGTTCATACCACTGTCTTCATATTCATACATCAAAGCACTTTCTAGTAGCTTGTCCATGATCTGAACAGCCCATTTGTGCTTTTCTTTCTTGTTCCTTATCTTCTGTATCTCCGTAGTCCCTTCAAATATTAAAGGAAAAAGTATATATCTTGTAGGCAATTACATGATCGACTTTTACAGACATATATACTCAATTTAATGTAAGGAAATATTGGTGTAGACCCATCACCAAGATACCATAGGATGGGAATATTGTCATACCTAATCCAAGAACAATCAGCATTGCCTTTGATAAAAGCTTGACAAAATCAAAGCAGGTGTTGTAAGGATTGCCTCCAGTAGGTTCTTTAGGGTTCTCTGGATCTGTGGATTTTTTTCGGCCACTTCTAGGGGCGACTTCTTTATGAGTATCTACAAAAGAGTAGTACAGTACTTTAATACAGAATATTCATTCTCTGCTTAAATAGAATCCATAGGTGCTTGATGTTCAAAGTGACTTGATTAATTTACATACCAAATACTTGAGCCATCTTCCAGAACACTAGCAAGAAGTTGATGCAGGTTTTGTAGTTTTCTGGGTATTTTGGAGCATTTTCAGGGTTGATTGTATTAATTACCCGCTCATGGAAGTGATCTGCTTCTTCCTTTTTCAGCTCATCGACCAATATACCTTTGAGATAACCAAACAGAACAGAAGAGTGATAAGCAGTTAACATTAATACACCAGATCTGGAATCGTTTGATCGATCACTCTACAGTTAATTTGTACTTACAGTGGTAAATGATCATGCTCCAAGGTCTAAGCTGGCTGCCACTTTTGAAGGCAGAAGGCTTACTAGCCAGAAGATGGAGAGGGGAAAACCCATCTTCATTAACATAATTAACTAAATCTTTATACAGGGTTATTATCTGAAATGCCAAATCTGTGAGCCACAATTCAGTTTGTTAATTCATATCATCGAATTACATATAGCTCATATATGAAAGGGATCAAATTAATTAAAGTGCTTATAATTACCAAAGTAGTCCCCATCAATTGCACAATGCAAGATAGTCTCTCCATCATCCCTCCTACAGTAACTGTACTTTGGCTGAGACTCGTCCGGAGTACAAATGTAGTGGAGACACAAGAAGGCATCTTTTTTACCATGGAGAGCAGCCAAGAAGAGAGGGGTCTCTTTATCTTTGTTGGGAATACCAACCAAAGAAGAATGATCGATATCTTTGCCTCTGGCAATGCACTCGCACATTCTCACATTCCCCTGTGCTGCAGCCAAATGGAGAGGGGTGTTCCCTCGCTCATTTTGGATTTCCAGCTCCTGTTTGGAAACCAGCTTTACTAGTTCCTCAACATGTTCCTCTTGGCCGTCCGACACTGCCATGTGCAATGCTGTGTCACCTGACTTGGTGATCCTTGCCTTGGGAGCCCGCCTGTTCAGCCTATATGCTCGGACGACTTCTTCCCATTGGCTTTTCATGGCTATGTTGAACAAGTATTTCTTGATGCTGTCACTGTCCATGCTCATAATATTTGTGGCAGAAGATATTTCTTCCCTTCGAGGTAGCTATAAGCGGAAGTGGCAACTAATACTGACGTTTGTGCACATATTTATTTACACAAAAAGAAAAGGACAGAAAGAATAGTATTTCAGGATGCCTCTTAAAGGGCCGGCCTATAAGACTTGCATCCCAAGTAAGTTTTGCATTCCTGTCCCAATGCATTTCATGAATGCTAGAATCTCATCATTACCGCATTACGTGTTTTCTTTATCAGCT
This sequence comes from Rosa multiflora, assembly GCA_002564525.1. Classification (NCBI taxonomy): domain Eukaryota; kingdom Viridiplantae; phylum Streptophyta; class Magnoliopsida; order Rosales; family Rosaceae; genus Rosa; species Rosa multiflora. The sequence goes on along the minus strand of BDJD01003222.1, from coordinate 152,433 downwards.
GAAGGATCGTGTGAAATAATTATTGTAAGACAATTGCTATGTGCTAGGTTAATTACCAATTGCCAGATATATAACAACAGAACAGTAATCACTCTAAAATCCCTAATTAATCTCGTCTTCATTATAAGAACCACAAAGAGCATATTTTACTCTTGCATGTGATTCATGACTCCATGAGGGGACCAGCTGCTGCCAGGCTGTGGCCTGCGAAGAAATCAAAGGACGGCAAATTTTCTCTTTAGTTACCCTTTTACTTTGGCTGTTTATTACTTTATTTATCTAGCTTTGTCCTTTACACTTCTTTACGTGGCAAACTCTCCTCTTTACTCTACTCTTTTGGCCACCATGTACCCTTTACACTTCCTTTACTCTTCGAGCAAGCCCGGCCACCGGCTCAAATTGTACCAGGTTTCTACCCATCAATTCAGAAATTCATAGTAAATAGCTTGGCTGGCCAAAAAATTGTCTGAAAACTTCCACGGATTCGTCGCGTTACGTATTTTTTTATTGGACCCTTAAATTGAAGATATTATTATCATGTATGTTCATCATTAATATTTGTTTACATCATATTTCTCATTTATAATAAATAAATTAATAGAATATTAAATTAACAATGTCCTGTCCCAGTGGCCCAGACCCAACGGGTGAAAACATACATAAAAAATAATAATAATTAAAACAAAAAACAAAAAAACAGTGAACAGTGTTTTGACTAAGTGACTTAACAAGTGAACTTGTTCTTACCATTGCAACACATTTGTTTCCATATTCCTTTATACCCTTTTTTTTTTTATGGGTTGCCTTCTTCTGGAAATAGCAGGGGGCTACATACAAAATTGATCACTTAAAATGTAACTCGAGATATTTGACTTACAATTGACAAAACAAATAACAACATTATGGAATTAGCATTTTTCTTTTAATTTTGGATCTAGATTTTAATTAAAAACTAAACAACGTGATGTATATGAAGTTAGTAATAACTAGTAGTATACGCACCTGAAAAGCTAGCTCAAGCAATCGGATGAGGATCAAGGTTGATAATTTGTTGCTTCAAATGCCGCTCTAGCACGCACCAAACCCTAATCTCTTAAAGTCAAGTTTTGTCTCTTCCTCACTGCAAACCTCCACATAATGTTGTCCATAGACGATGTCACCAACTTCTTTGTTGTTTCTGTGGCTTTGACCGGAAATGAGGATTCAAGGAGCAATATAAAAGGGTTGTGTAACATCTGAAAATGCTCCATCTCTCGCTCTCTAGCGCTTTCCCGTGGCCTTTCCTGTGACTTCTTCTTCTTCCCTTTCTTTAAATTGTTTTGTTTTTCTTTCCATGAATACCTTACTATTTAGTAGTTAGGGGTTTGTAAATAAATATAGGTCTATAAAAGTAACTAGGTTTGACCTAGCTAGTTGATCGAATTCGAAACAATAACTAAATTGGCTAGATTTTTTACAACCATCATAAAACATTACAATATCTCCATCGAGCGGTTGGTTTCTCCAAATTCATTTTCCACTTCGTGGTTGTTTTAGAATGAACCTCAACAATTTAAATGTAATGTATAAGTCATACAATTTTAGGAGGCAAATTGGTATATGTCAATGTCTCTATAATTAAAATTGAAATTTTTATCTTATGTCCATGCACATCCATCGATGGAATATTTACAAACGTGATGTGAAAAAATAAGCACGTTTCGCGGTCGTCATGTCATCGGTCAACCAAGAAGACATACAAATGACTGTGGTTGACCAATTCGATCTGATTCAAAAATATAGTGAAATTGGCTAAATTTTTTACCACACTCATAATTTATTGTAATAATCTCATCCAACGGTCGGTTTTTCCATTTTCTTTGAATTGATAGAGGTTGCTTTTTGGAGTGTGTGATATATAAATATAGGTTTATAAAAGTAACCAACTTTGACCTAATTGATCGAATTCGAAACGAGAACCAAATTGGCTGGATTTTTTACAACCACCATAAAACATTACAATCTCTCAATCGAGCGGTCGGTTTCTCCAAATTCATTTTCCACATCATGGTTGCTTTAGAATGAACCTCAACAATTTAAATGCAATGTATAAGTCATACAACTTTAGGAGGCAAATTGGTATAGGGTAACATTTTTGTAATTAAAATTGAAATTTTTATTTTATGTCCACACACATCCATCGATGGCATATTTACAAACATGATGTGAAAAAATAAGCATGTTTCGCCATCGTCACGCCATCGGTCAACCAAGAAGACATACAAGTGACGACGGTTGACCAATTCGATCGGATTCGAAAATATGGTGAAATTGGCTAAATTTTTTACCACACTTATAACTTATTGTAATAATCCCATCAAACGGTCAGTTTTCCCATTTTCTTTGAATTGATAGAGGTCGCTATTTGGAGTGTATGATATATAAAGGATTAGTTACTGTTTACTCCCTATACTTATATGATTTCATCATTTCAGTCCCTAACCTTCGAATTTCACCAAAAAATTTCCTGAACTCTCAATTTCCTCCCAATTGGTCCTTGCCGTCAAAATTTTCTGTTAAAGTTGTCGAAAATGTCTATTATGCCCTCATTTACTTTTTTTTTTAAATTTATTTTTTCTCTGTTTTATTTCTTTTTTTCATTTCACCTGTTGAAGGTATGTGGATTGGAACCATCTTGATGAGGAGATGAACATAAGGAGGCGAAAGAGCAGGAAGAAAAAGAGGTAAAAAGAAAAAAAATTAAAAAAAAAAGAGAGGAAGAGAAATATATATATATATATATATATATATATATTTTAAAGTACATGAGGGTATAATAGACTTTTTAGGGGAAGATAACGGAGTTTTTGACGGATGCTTGACAGTAGGGACCAATTGGGAGGAAATTGGGAGTTCAAGGACTTTTTATGTGAAATTCAAATGTCAGGGACTGAAACGATGAAACCCTATAAGTATAGAGAGTAAGCAGAGTAAGCAGTATTTAACCCATATATAAATATAGGTTTTAAAAAAATTAGTATCTTTAAAGATTTATTTGTAAATAAAGCCCGCAAGGCCTGACCCAAAATAGTCCGCGAGGCCCTTTTTATATGGAAGGGTTTAGATCTTGCGATTTTCAATAAAGCCCGGCCCCCTCCACTCCCGCTACGAATAGGGCGGGCCGGGCTGAGGCCTAGGCCACCCTTTACACTTCCTTACTCTTACCAGCGCAACACACTTGTTTCCATGTTCCTTTACACCATTTTTTTAATTTCAGAAATGAAATAGCTTAGACATCCCCAGCATATGTACTGATTAGTTAGGCGTACCGCCACATGACATGCTTACTCTATATAAGAATCTCTCTTTTTATTTCGGTGGGTCGCCTTCTTCTGGAAATAGCAAGGCTAAGTACAAAATTAATCACTTAAAAATACACCTCGAGATATTAGACTTACAATTGACAAAGCAAATAACAGCATTATGAATTTAACATTCGTTTAATTTTAGACCTAGATTTTATACAACGTACGTAATGTATAGGAAGTTAGTAATAATAACTGTTGCTTCATATGAGATTATGAGACATACGTACGTACCTCAAAAGCTAGCTCAAGCAGGAGGGCAAATTCTCTCTTTAATTAGTTAAACTTTTGCTTTGGCTGGTTATTTATCTCTACCCTTTACACTTTTTTATCCTCTTGAAGAGAGGGGTTGCTTTCTTCTGGACAAGCAAGCATCTTAAGATAAGCTAGACGTAAATGCTGTCTGATCATTACAAACCTTTCCAAAAAAGAAAGAAGACAAAATTAATAGATACAAAATGGTCTAGTTCACCTCGTATATTAAACTTAATTTTGGTCTAAAAAAAAATGAATAATTTGTTTTCTTGGGAAAATGACCTTCTCTTCTTGCACTACATGTCTGTCATTATAGTTTTCAATAGGGTCGGTTCATGAAACTAAAATTGAAAACTGAGTGGAAAATAAAAAATAAAAATAAAAACAAATCAAACCAAAGTTTAGAAGTTGAATAGAACCAATTTTAACTTGCGTCCTTTTTTATCCCTATTATGATGATTGTCCAATTAAACAGACATTTTTTGGTTTTAAGTTGCAAAAAACCCAAATCAGAATAGTTCATCTTGGACGGGTCTGGGCCTGGGCCCTAGTGGGCTGACCAAGGTAGCCAAAGAGCTTTAGAAGCCCAACTCAATTGGATGGCCCAACTCATTTTGGAAGCTGAAGCTAACTGGGCTTTGGGTGTCCAAAACAAATGGGGCTGCTTTTTGGAAGGCGTTCTCTGGACTGGATTCTACCATATGGGCTACTTTAGGACCAGGGCACTTTTGGTTTCGTATTTGGGACCCAGGTGATTTAGCACTTTTATATTTAGTCTATTTGTATTCGGTCTATTTACTATGTCTTAGTGTTATCATAGTTTATAGGCTTGCTTCTTTAATATGTGAGCACTGGATGTCTAATGAGTGGTCTATCCTTATGTATTACAATGGTACCCCCACAACTTCTTATCTATCTATTCAATGATAGAGGAGAGGTATGTACGTAATGGTCATTCTGGCTTAAGTAATGACAATCATTTATCGATTGAATCAAAAAAGTTGCAAAAAACCCTCAAACTTTTTCTATCGTAGTAGGGTTAGTGGTTTAATTAAATGCTTGTAATTCGGACGCAGTGACTAGTGTTACTGTTTCTCACAAATTTAGGAGGTAGATTTCTCATGCATGATCGGGTAAATGTGGAAGGCATTGCACACACCACCGTATATAGGTACGGTCAGGTTCAAGACATGAGCTTGAATAGACCCAGTATGTTGATGAGTTATTGCTTATTAGAGCAAGTTCAATCGTTGGGTCACCGGGTTAGTTACTATTTATTATTTTTTAGTGTTTATTTTCACCATCTGGGCACGGGCACAGTTTCCAAACTGACCTGGGTCACCAGGTTAGTTTGCAGGTCACGAAAGTGACCTACAGGTCACCAGGTCAGTTTGAAAACTGTGCCCGTGACCCAAAGGGTGGAAATAAACATAAAAAACAGTGAATAGTAAGTGACTTGGTGACCCAACGAGTGGACTTGCTCTTAAAGATGGAGGCATGAGCTTCTTGATGATCTTAAACTAAGCGACTAGGCCATAAAGCCTCGTAAGTCCAATGACACTTTGATTCTTATCAACGACTCTTATCAGCAAAAGCAACGCATCACTGCCATTTGAGATCAACCAAAAACTTATAGAACAATGTTGAAATGTTGTGTATTTCACATTGGTTGTTTATATTTCAATGTCATTGTTTATATATGTCACAAATGTATGGTCTATACAACTATTGAGAAGGGATTAGTAATATCTATAAGTGGTACACAACTATGGTGAACTGCGCTTCAACAGCTTTGTAAACAATTTAGACAAAACACTAATATTTTCAAATATTGAGTTGGGAATATTTCTTTGAGATGACCTATTCCGAACTCCGCTATCTAAATTTAATGATCATTTTGTCTTGATTGAGCTAGAGGTGATTCAACAACAATTTTCTAAATTCCGTGATTATGTAACTTATTATGCAGATAATTGTGTTGGATCAACATCTAGAGTACAATGGTGTCACTCTGTTCATAATCAACAACCAAATATCTCGAGGGTTTTTGTCCATTTACCCTAATTCTAGGGTCATTTATCCCACTTACCTCATTAAGTTTTTTTAATTCCCCCTTATCCATAAAGACTCTAATAAGGTATTCCCTAATACCCGATTAAGTTTTTTTTAATTTTTAATTTTTAATTTTTATTTTTGAGACTATTTTACCCTCACCCCTTTGTTACATAGAGAAAGAGAGAGGAGTCATAGAAGACTTCGCCGGATTCCGGTCACCTGCTGCCGCCCACCGGACTTCTCTGAAAACCATGTCGAAGGTCCCCAAAGAGGTCGTCGAAGACTTCGTAGATCACAGGAGAGGTTAATTGCTCCCCCCCCCATAAAGGTCTATTGGGGGGCAATAAAAGTTTATGAAACCTCTTCAAAGGCCCCTGAAGAAGTCTTCAGAGATCTCATATAGGGGGCCAGAGAGGTTTATTGCCCCTCCAATAAATCTTTATTGCCCCCCAATAGAACTTTTGGTCGCCGGAATGAGAACTAATCTCCCTCAAATTAGACAAATAAAACTTTGATTAAGGAAAAAAAAATGAGAATATTACATTAATTCAAAACATTTCTTGCCCCCCAGTAGACGTATATTGCCCCCCAATAAACCTTTAACAAACCTTTTTTGCCCCCCAATAAACCTTTATTGCCTCCGATAAAACTTCTTTTTTCTTTGAGAAATGAGTGAAACATATTTAATCTCCCGATACATTGTATACGAGATTGACCAATCTATGGTCACCAAATAAGAATACCCCAAACAAGTACAAATACTACGAAGACTAGGTACAGGTGTGGCAGAGTTTGTTATGAGAGTCACAACATGACACCCCAATCTTCCTCAATATGAAAGCAAAGTGTGAGACTTGAGAGAGATTAAAGATAATTCAAGCTTCAAACTTCAAACTTCAAACCAAGCAGCAACAACAGCGTACTTCTAGCAACCTCTGGAGTTTCCCTCACTTTGAATCCAAAACCTCCCACTTTACCCCAACAACACAACTCACCAATCACAAATAAAAGCTTCCATCTTTCTTCTAAAGCCTTTGTCTTTCTCTCCTCTCTCCATGTCTTCGTGAATGACATGTTTTCATGGCGGCTTTTTCCAATTCAAGTTCTGAAATATCAACAAACGCAATCCCTTTCTTTGTTTTCTTAAATATGAGGAAAAAAAAGCTGAAACAACAGACCCAGAATGACCTGTTTGAACTAAAGCGGTTTTTGTCGGAAATTTTGGCCGAGACCAGTTAGGTGGTCGGGCTCCAAAGACTAGGAGAGGGGTGGGGGGGGTGGGGGGGGGGGGGGGGGGGGGGAGAGAGAGTGTGTCGTGTTGGAGGGAGATAGAGAGATGAGAGTGACATCAAATGTAATTTATTAATTAAGTTAAGGCTAAAATTGTCATTTTGCTTAACCCAATTTGAATGTGAATACAAATTTGTTGCTGAGGTAAATGAGATAATTTTAGCTGATTTTGGTTCTTTTGGTCAAAGTCCCTATTTTAAAATCCATCCTATAGATATTTCAACTCTCTAATATCTTCATTTGTATCTCAATTCTAAATGTCTAAATCCTTTCATGAAATTGACTATTTTAAATTTCTTGCAGTAAAGGTTCTTCCCATTTATGTTTGCTTATCACATTTAATTGGACAAAAATAATTTTCTTATCACCAACAGCATATCTCGTAAGGACAACAACAAAAATAATTCATACCAATACTGTGATAATCATAAACACGTTGAAGAAACTCCCTAGGGGCTGGGGCCCAGCTAGTTTAACATCATCAACAAGAACTCTACATTTTTTTTTTTGAATTGGGGTTTGGAACCCAGCCTAACTGGGAGGCTCAGCTCCATGCCCGTTATTTATATTATTAAATAAATTTTGCTGCATCGGGGGGGGGGGGGGGGGAATTAATACCTGAACCCCGAGCAAGTATAGTTGCGTTACAATTATCCTCATAGAGAACGTCATGTATAAAAGCAGGAGCCTCATCTAAACAAAGATCCACAACATGATCTAGACTAGCAAAGTGTGTCAACCTATTCGCCACACTATTTGCTTCACGATAAACACGTCGAGCTCTAATCCAATCAAAACCATGTAAATAATTCTTACAGTCATCTAGAATCCGACTAACCTCAGAGTTATCCTCCATTTGTTGGTTAAGGGCAGTAGCCAGGATAACGCAGTCGGTTTCCAGTTCCACTTGCTTCCAACCCTGATGTATTGCCATAAGCAATCCAGCCCTACATGCCTCCACTTCACCATGGAAAGCTGAGCACAAATAAGGTATCTTTCTTGACCAAGCATCTCGAAAAATGCCCATATCGTCCCGGACTACTACCCTTATTCCTCCACACCCTTCATTACTCTTGTAGGCACCATCAACATTTATTTTAAGTCTCCCATGTGGAGGAAACATCCATTTAGTTGCAGCTCCTCTAGGGCTCTTGTGTAGGCTTTTCTCAGGATGACAACGCTGGTACTCTGACAGTAAATGCATTGACCACGTAATGGTGTGCATAGGGTTGAAAGTACCTCCATTCCAGACCAATTTGTTTCTTTCTGACCATATGGCCCACAATAGAATGAAGAAAATGTCAACCTGGCTTTTATTTAGGACATCCAGCATATCCAATACCCATTCTTTCATGGAATTAGTAGCATGGTTCCTAGCTCGCAGCCCAAGGGAGCTGAAAAGCCACATGCATGCAATCACGTTGCATTCCTTAAACACATGCCACGTAGTCTCACTCCCACACCTGCAGAAAGGACATATACGATCATCCAAGTTCACCCTCCTACACAAATTAACCTTTGTAGGCACAATATTCTTGACAAGTCTCCACACAAAGTTTCGCACCTTTTGGTTGTACTCTAGCGTGCCAAACTCTACATATGCAATCGAAAATTCAACAATGCTCCGAGCTTTCCATGCTTGGGCATGTCAGCATAATATGGACCGTTGGATATCAAATCTAAAATATGATGGTTGAAAATGCTAACCGGGTGACCTGCTGTCCATGGATACAAATTTGCTTGGACATTTGCCCAGCTCACAGAACAAAGCCACCTGAAAAAAATATTTATTTTGTCATCTCCTTTTTCCTTTTCCTTTGCTACCGAAACCCAGCAACAACTCCAACTCTTATTATTTTCCATCTTCATACAAACCCAAAACACCCAAGAAGAAATTGACAGAAACTCATTTCAAGTCCGAAGAAGCTGTAATCCAATCTTGAGAGATGATTCTCCAATTTGATTGACAATCTACAACAGCTCTCTAAGAACCCGGTGATAACTGGCAATCCAAGGCTCAACGTCCACAACTCAAAGTTTCTTAATTTATAACTCCACCAACATAACAACCCGTCAACAACGTAACAACAATCACAATTCACCAAAGCTGAGAGTAACTCAACTAACCTTATTTTCATCCTCAACGTTTTCCGGACACTCGACGAAGCTCAACTAGTGATGAAGTACGATCTGACAATCACCAACTCGAAATTTCCAGACTTTAACTTCAATCAAAGTCAGTCCTTGCCTATAGTTGCAGTCGAACCAGAAACCCAGCCAAGAAGTGCTGGAAAACCACCTATGTCGGAGAACGGTGCCGGAGCCGAGAGTAACCCACAAATGAAAATCATCAAAACTTAATCTAATTTGAAAACTAAGTACACCAATGTGTAGAGCATGATGAGAGGAGTGATTTTCATACCACATGCACCCCAAACGGTGGCTGGAGTTGCCGTAATTCTTGAAACTCGCCGCAAGTTCTTCAAGCTTTGGATCGTCGATTATCCGTTCACAGTCGCTGCATATATGATCTGAGGCCACATTAATGTAGGCAACAACGAGACGAAGAGGATGGTGCTCATGCGCCGGCCGGAGGCTGCCTAACGGTGGAGAGCCGGTCAGGTTAGGGGATCAGGTTGCTGGCTCTCAGTTTCGAGTCAGGAGACCTCGAAGCCTCTGTACATGATCTCGATCCTTGATCTGATCAAGGGTATTTATATCCCCAAGTTCAATCTATTTCAATGGCTAGGATGAAGCGGTGGTGGAATTGAAGGTCATGATCGCACCGTTGATTTTCTATTATTTTCTAAAATCTCATAACTTCAAAAAATCACGATAAATAGCTCAGGTATCCGAAAAATTCCCCAAAAATTTTCACGAACTTGTCGTGTCGTATACTATAAATAATTCAATCCTTAAATTGAGGATTTCCCTTTATGAAAATTTCTAAAAATATTCTCGAGCACTTTGACATTTATCGAGATCGTTAAATTTTCTCGCAGGATCTCCACTAAGCTCGATACATTTTTTCGGAGCTCACATCCGCCGTCATATCGACATGAAACAAACCGGTCAACCCTTTAAAAGTTTCTACTTCCCTAAGGGGAGCCGACCCTTAAGGATATAAAATTCTGAAATTTTTACATTAGTTGATATAGCTCCAACCCCCGAGAGCGTGAGAGCCAACAGGTTGAAAAAATAAGTTGTGAATGAGCAGTTATGAGCATATTAGTTTTATGTGGTATTTAATGTTTATGGTTGACCTACTAGATCAAGACCCAAACGACGACAAAAATAGTTGAAATTTTGACCATAACTATATCTTTTTATCATGATAACATCCTACGGTCGATTTTAATAAAGTCTATTTCCTCCACATTGTTTCTCATGGAAGGTATGGTATTTGATACAACTAATAAACAAGTTATATCACATTAGTAGACATATGAGGATTTTGTGCGATCTAAACAATCAAAATTTGAAATTGATAAATTTTAAACTACCCGTCTATTTATAGCCTAATAGGTATTATGTAAAAAAATTAATCCCATCCGCCTTCATTTCGACATAAAATAAATCGGTCAACCCTTTAAAAGCTTCTACTTCCTTAAGGAGAGCCGACTCTTGATGAGATAAAATTTCCAAAATTTTTACATTGTTGATATAGCTCCTACCCACGAGAGCGTGAGAGCTGACAGATCGAAAAAATAAGTTACGAGTGAGCGGTTATGACCATATTAGTTTTATGTGGTATTTAAGGTTTAGGATTGACCTACTAGATCGAGACCCAAACGACGACCAAAATAGCTGAAATTTTGACTATAACTATATCTTCTTATCATGATTACATCCTATGGTCGATTTTAATAAAGTGCATTTCCTCCACATTGTTCCTTATGGAAGGTATGGTATTTGATACAACTAATAAACAAGTTGTATCACATTAGTAGACATATGAGGATTTTGTGCGATCTAAACAATCGAAATTGGAAATTGATAAATTTTAAATTACCCGTCTATTTATAGCATATTAATAGGTATTATGTAAAACACTTATGACACGTTTACTTTCTTGGAATGAAAAATAATCATGAATTGGAGACAAGTGGAATGAGAGAAGAAAGGAATCGGTATTGATTCCGGAGGAATGATTCCTAAACCCATCTCCCCCCTTCGTAATCGAATTCCTGAGTATTCAGGAATCGATTCCTGATAAGGAGGTGGGACCTACATCCATTCCGATTCCTTCATGTGTTAGTAAACGCAGGAATTTTTTTACCCCGTAATCATTCCCTCCCATTCCAAGTAAGTAAACATGCCATTAACCTCATCCGCCTTCATTTCGACATGAAATAAACCAGTCAACTCTTTAAAAGGTTCTACTTCCCTAATGGGAGCCGACTCTTGATGAGATAAAATTCTCAAAATTTTTACATTATTGATATAGCTCCTACCCACGAGAGCGTGAGAGTTGACAGATCGAAAAAATAAGTTACGAGTGAGCGGTTATGACCATATTAGTTTTATGTGGTATTTAAGGTTTAGGATTGACCTACTAGATCGAGACCCAAATGACGACGAAAATAGCTGAAATTTTGACCATAACTATATCTTCTTATCATGATAACATCCTACGGTCGATTTTAATAAAGTGTATTTCCTCCACATTGTTCCTCATGGAATGTATGGTATTTGATACAACTAATAAACAAGTTGTATCACATTAGTAGACATATGAGGATTTTGTGCGATCTAAACAATCAAAATTCGAAATTGATAAATTTTAAATTACCCGTCTATTTATAGCATGTTAGTAGGTATTATCTAAAACAATTAACCTCATCCGCCTTCATTTCGATATGAAATAAACCGGTCAACCCTTTAAAAGCTTCTACTTCCCTAAGGGGAGCCCACTCTTGATGAGATAAAATTCCTGAAATTTTTACATTATTGATATAGCTCTTATCCACGAGAGTGTGAGAGTTGACAGATCAAAAAAATAAGTTACGAGTGAGCGGTTATGACCATATTAGTTTTATGTGGTATTTAAGGTTTAGGGTTGACCTACTAGATCGAGACCCAAACGACGACGAAAATAGCTGAAATTTTGACCATAACCATTTCTTCTTATCATGATAACATTCTACGGTCGATTTTGATAAAGTCTATTTCTTACACATTGTTGCTCATGGAAGGTATACTTTTCATTACAACTAAGAAGCTAGTTATACCACATTAGTGGAGATATAAGAATTTGTGCAATCCCAAAAAATCAAAATTAAAAGTCGATAAATTTGATATTACCCATCTATTTATAGCGTATTAGTATGTATTGTGTAAAAAAATTAACCAAATCTGCTGTCATTTTGACATGAAATAAACCGGTCAACCCTTTAAAAGCTTCTACTTTCCTAAGGGGAGCTGACCATTGAGGAAATAAAATTTCTGAAATTTTTATATTATTTGATATAGCTCCTACCCACGTGATAGCTAATAAAAAGAAAAAATAAGTTACGAGTGAGCGGTTATGAGCATATTAGCTTTATGTGGTATTTAAGGTTTATGGTTGATTTACTAGATCGAGGCCCAAACGACGACGAAAATAGTTGAAATTTTGACCATAACCATTTCTTCTTATCATGATAACATCTTACGGTCGATTTTGATAAATTATATTTCTTCCACCTTGTTGCTTATGGAAGGTATATTTTTTTACCTTAAATAAAGCGGTCAACTCTTTATATGCTTCTACTTCCCTAAGGGAAGCTAAACCACAAAGAGATAAAGTTCCTAAAATTTTTACATTAGTTGATATAGCTCATACCGACAAAAGTGTAAGGGCTGACGGATCGAAAAAATAATTTGCGAATGAGCGGTTATGAGCATATTAGTTTTATCTAGTACTTAGAGTTTAGGATTGACCTAGCAGATTGAGACCCAAATAACGATGAAAATAGCTAAAATTTTGACCATATTCATATATTCTTATCGTGATAACATCCAACGGTCGATTTTGATAAAGTATATTTTCTCCACATTGTTCCTCCTGGAAGGTGCACTATTTGATATAGCTAATAAACAAGACCACATTAGTAGACATATAAGGATTTTGTGTGATCCAAATAATTGAAATTGGAACGATAAATTTGACACTACCCATCTATTTATAGAGTATAAATAGGTACTGTTTAAAAAAATTAACCCGATTCGCCGTCATTTCGACATTAAATAACGCGGTCAACTCTTTATATGCTTCTACTTCCCTAAGGGGAGCTAAACCACGAAGAGATAAACTTCCCAAAATTTTTACATTAGTTGATATAGCTCGTACCCAACCCACGAGAGTGTGAGAGCTGACAGATCGAAAATATTAGTTGCGAATGAGCGATAATGAACATATTAGTTTTATGCGGTACTTAGGGTTTAGCGTTGACCTAGTAGATTGAGACCCAAACAACGACGAAAATAGTTGAAATTTTGACCATATTCATATATTCTTATCATGATAACATCCAACGGTCGATTTTGATATAATATATTTTCTCCACATTCTTCCTCATGGAATGTGTATTATTTGATACATCTAATAAACAAGTTAGACAACATTAGTAAACATATAAGGATTTTGTGCGATCCAAATAATCAAAATTAAAAATTGATCAATTAAAGTTGTTTATTTATTTATTTACCAAACATGATGGAATCTAAAATTTTAGACAAAAGTTATTTAAAAAAAAAAACGGATCAATACCATATTTGTAATCTAAATTTTACAAATATAACAAATGGCTTAGAGAAGCTCTTGATCTTACAATAAAGTGGAGAGAATCAAAAATATTCAAAGCATCCCCTCCCATTTCAACCATTGCCAAATTCAACCCACTGCAATTGATAGTAACTTAATTGAAACTTATAATTCATTCCAACAAAATAATCGAAAACGAGAAAAAAGTTTGCTTTAAATTGAAATTAATATGCATACATAGGTTTCTTATTTCATCAATTTTTTTCTTACACATTTTAGTGTTTATTATAAAAAAAAATAAAAATAAATACGAAGCTGAACATTGCTTTTCCTTTTCTGAAATTCTATTATGATTAAAATTAATATGCACACATAGGTTTCTTATTTCATCAATTTTTTTCTTACACATTTTAGTGTTTATTATAAAAAAAATAAAAATAAATACGAAGCTGAACATTGCTTTTCCTTTTCTGAAATTCTATTATGATTAAAGTGCAGTCCAACAAAAAAAAAAAAAAAAAAGCTTTCAGCAGAAAATAAAAACAAATACACAATAAACTTCTACTTGGGCTCGAGCCCGCATTCCACCACAACTAGTACGTGGCTTCACCACCATGCTCCAGCATAAGCATTGGTGATGCATTTTTCTTCATCTATACTATTATTAAGAGAAGAGGCTTTGTTAGCCAAAACTGAAATTTTTGACAAATTTAACCCTGAAAGATTAAAAAACTTTGAGAATAAATTAACTCATAAGGGTAAATATGACAATTAAAAAGTAGATTTTTATTAAGAAAATTAAAAAGAAATTATCTCACAATCTTCACTTTTCTCTCCCACTATTTTCTCTCTGTAATAACTATTTTTATTTTCTTAAATAAAAAACAATTACACATGCAGAACATGTATGAAGAAGGTTAGTTTGGTATATAAACAGCAGAAAAGATCGACCTTCTGGTCTTCTCTCTTCCGTCTGCTTCAGGAACCGAAAATTCTTTCTTCCTCTGCAACTTCTTGCTGCAAAGTATAAAATAGCCCAATCTTTTTTCCGTCTTGAATAGGCAAACAAACTTTTTTTTTTTTGGAAGAGGGGATCAATTAAGCTGCCCCAAGCTAGCCCAATGGGCATTAAAAAGAAAACACCTAACCAGTCTGATGGACAGGCCCATACAGACAAAACTAAAAAGGAAAATTAATTTTCTCCTGGGCTCCAATAGAGCCAAAATCAGAAAATTAATCCTTAAGACAAAAAAAGCTAAAACATAGGCCCGATGAGAAGCCCAGCCCACTACCGAAACCCTAGTTGCTGCCGCCCAGTTTGCGCCGCGAGCCACACACAGTAGCCGAGGAGCCGCCGGACACAGAACACCCAAAAATTCCGTCTTGATAAACCGATGCCAAACCAATTCCAAAATACAGATCAAAGGAGAACCAACATAACTACTCTCTATTCCAATCTCTCCTTCAAATTTTAGGTGAAAATGCAAGTACGAATTTGGGTATTGAGAATTTCAAAAGGATTCATGGGATTTTGCAGAATTTCGGTATTGCATGCAGTTGATGAAGAAGCTCAACACGTTCTTTTACCCAATTTCGTCTCTGTTGAAAATCTTTTCCACCAAAATTCATAGTTAAGGCTGGCTATTTCGTCTAATTCTGTTTGTTCCAGATTCGATTTGCAGGCCAAAGTATTGGAATTCAATTTCGTTTGGAAATTCAAGATCTCAATGATTCAGACGATCAAATCCCGGCTAAAGTCTCCAGTTGAAACGAAAATGAGTTTCAAGAAATAGATAGAATGTGTTGGGATGGTGACTCGATCCAAGCTAGTACCGAGATAAATGAATTCACTCCGGTCTGGAATAACCCCATCAGTGGGATTCTCGTGATCTCGTCTGTGCTACATGACAAGGGGGAGGCTCGGTAAATCTAATTTCACCCAATTAACCCGACTACTCGAGATTCAACTTGCACCAACCGGGAACAGGCTAAGCCTTTCCCGTCTCTAATTCCTCGCAATAAATATACACGTGCATATCACGCGTCTGGGACAAACAAAACGAGCATGGAAGCCTTTCTCGTTTTTGTTGTATTAATGATAAATCTAGCAAGGGGTTCCAAAAATGTTTGTCGTTCTCCAAATTGGGGTCCCAAATCTCAATCTCTTTCAATGCCAACTCTGAATATGGTTCAAACTATACGCAAGAATCCTAAGGCCTCCTGATTTTTGTATGGCAAACAATGAACGGATGCACTGCAAACATGAACTCTTTTGCTTCTTTCACACAGTCCATACATATCTCGTTTGGCTCAGTGTAAATTACTGCATATAAGAATTTAAGCCTTTAAGGACCACTCTAGCTGGAAATGAACCCACTTCACCACACCCTTCATATCACAAAGTGACAAAACAAACATATCACAAACCTCAAATTAATTCAAGAGAAAGAAACATGTGACTCAAATAAAATAGCATCACATAAGAAATTAATTGACCTTATGATAACCTTGACCACGATTCTCTGCATTGATGAACTCCACAGGTTCAAGCTTTGCAGGAAAAAGTGTAGGATCAGCTACAATAGCAAGAAGATCTCCATCTTCACCATTCAAATATGCATTCAAAAAAGCCACAACAATTCCGCCCACAGACTTCCTCATTAGGTCCTTCGGACCGCTTCCATTTTTGCACATACATCCCGACATTGCTCCAACCACCCCCGGTAGATCGTCGTCTAACATGTCCATGTGACCATAGTCCTTGGCCACAAAATGTGCACATGGGAGTTTGCTCTCGTTGAAGAACTCCTTGTGGTTCAAACCCTCGGGAGCACACGGTTGCGACATGCAATCTTTCTTCTTTTCTGGTCCAAGGCCAGTGCCAATTACCGCAACGGGAATATTCAGATCCAAAGAGCGAGGGACATAGGTGAGGATGTGGGGATTAGTTCTGCAATATTGGTTGGCGCCTGCGACAGGGTCAATCCCAATTAGCACTGAAAATTTGAGTGACAAAGAAGCTTTGGCATATCCAAGTACTAGTGCAAATGCAGCTTTGCCTCCTCTACTGTGGCCTGGCAGGGCGTATTTGGTCAAGTCCGCGCCAACATTTTCAGGCAGCAGAAATTGTTACCAGTTTACCACTTTTGCAGCTGATTCAATTTCTTCAGGTCCAGTTGCAGGCACCAAGTTATATAACTAAAAACACAATTCACATTTAATTTAAAATTTTAATTATTTGATATCAAAATGGCAATGATATTCATCCTTTCATTTTGTCATCCTGCGCTCATTCCATACAAGTGTTTTGAAGACAAAATTAATTACTGAGTGCAGTACGTACAACTAATTGGGGATGATGATAGTAAAACAATTGCCTTAAATAAAATTGACTGAGAGATTATATGAGACTCATGCAGTGGCGGACGTAGAATATTTTGTACATGGGGGAGAAAAAAAATTAATGAATGGTAATTTTTTGTATGTCGAAAACATTCATAAATTTCCTTACCAAAAAAAAAAAAAAGAGCCAAGCGGTCAAGGGAAAATGAAGTAGAAATTCTATAGTTATTTTCGAATTCCATACACTAGAATTAAACCCAATGATAAGTCAATCTTTCAACAAAAAAAGGAACAAAATAATAATTAAAAAGAACATTAGAATCGTATTAGGGTTTACCTAATATTGGTATTATATGTGGCACAAGAAGAAAGAGAAAGAAAAGTTAGTCCATGAATTCAAGAAATACTTTTTAAAATCATGCAAACTAACAAAATATAAGAGAAATAGTTAATTAATAGCTTATAGAAGCAAGAAGCCCAATAAAGTAAGTTCCATATCAATATTGTCTAATTACATTTTATTTAAAGACCTCGTTAATTGTGGCAGGGTTGTAGATTTTCCTTTCTTGTCGAGGGTCAAGACTGAAAATTAGTGTGTATATATGATTAAGTATGGGGACCAAACAGAGATATAACATAAAAACGAATGATCATTTAGCAAAAACCAAAGTTTCACTGGGGGCCACTGCCCTCACTGGTGTCCACGTGCGTCCGCCAGTGCTTGAGCCAACCTGATGTCCAATCCTCTGCCCTTCTCAAAACCCCATTCTCCAAATCCTTCACATTGTGTCCGATTGAATTCGAGGTGCAGGCGGCGGCGGCGGCGGCTGCAGGCCTGCAGCAGCTGCGCAGATGAAAATCGAAAGGGGAAGCTTCAACAAGCAGCTCGACTCTCCAAAACCCTCAAGAAATTTTTTTTTTGATGAATAAGCATTAAGATCAAGGTTATTTTGGTCTTTTAGTTTTTTCTTTATTGACGTGCTTGTCATATCAGCTTTTTAACAGATATGTCAAGAAAATTTGACGTAGTAGGTATGTCGTTGATAACAATATAAGACTTTTGGTATCACATTGATAATTCTGTGAGTCCTGGTATCAAATTGGCATTAAAACTAAATTGTGAGCACTAATGGTGAATTTTTCTCATATCTATAAGTGTTGCACGACTATGGTAAATTATGCTCCAACAACTTTGAAATGACTTATTCCAAACTCTGCTATCTGACTTTAATGATCATTTTGTTTTGATTAAGCTGGAGTTGATTCAACAATAATTTCTAAATTCGGTGATGATTGCACAACTTATTACACATAATTGTGTTGGATCAACATGTAGAGTATAATGGTGTCACTCTGTTCATGACCAAATATTTTAATTTAGATATTTTAAAATCCATCATATAGATACATATATGGATATTTTCAATTTAACTCTCTCTAATATCTTATTTTGTATCTCAATTCTAAATCCTTTGACGAGATTGACTATTTTAAATTTCTTGCAGTAAAGGGTTTTCCCATTTATGTTTGCTTATCACATTTAATTGGACAAAAAAATAATTCTCCTATGACCAACAGCTTATCACGTAAAGACATTATTCATACCAATACTGTCATAAACATCAACTACCTAGGGCCTAGCTAGTTTAACATCATATGAGAACTCTACATAGGCTATCTCGCTTCTCTTGTCGTATTAATGATAAATCTCGCAAGGTTCCAAAAATGTTCATATCTCACTTGGCTTATTGTAAATTACTGCATATAAGAATTTAAGGACCACTCCATCTGGAAATGAACCCACTCCACCACACCCTTCATATCACAAAGTGACAAACCAAACATATCACAAACCTCAAATTCAAGAGAAAGAAACATGCGACTCAAATAAAATATCATCAGATAAGAAATTAATTGACCTTAACGATAAACTTGACCACGATGTTACGCATTGATGAACTCCGCAGGTTCAAGCCTTGCAGGAGAAAGAGCAGGATCAGCTACAATAGCAAGAAGATCTCCATCTTCACCATTCAAATATGCATTCAAAAAAGCCACAACAATTCCGCCCACAGATTTCCTCATTAGGTCCTTCGGACCGCTTCCATTTTTACACATACATCCTGACATGGCTCCAACCACGCCCGGTAGATCGTCGTCCAACATGTCCATGTGACCATAGTCCCTGGCCACAAAATGTGCACATGGGGGTTTGCTCTCATTGAAGAACTCCTTGTGGTTCAAACCCTCGGGAGCACACGGTTGCGACATGCAATCGTTCTTCTTTTCCGGTCCAAGGCCAGTGCCAATTACCGCGACGGGAATATTCAGGTCGAAAGAGCGAGGGACATAGGTGAGGATGTGGGGATTAGTTCTGCAATATTGGTTGGCGCCTGCGACAGGGTCAATCCCAATTAGCAATGAAAATTTGAGGGACAAAGTAGCTTTGGCATATCCAAGTGCTAGTGCAAATGCTGCTTTGCCTCCTCTACTGTGGCCTGAGAGAGCAAATTTGGTCAAGTCCGCGACAACATTTTCAGGCAGAAGAGATTGAAGGCCTTCTGGTAACCAGTTTACCACTTTTGCAGCTGATTCAATTTCTTCAGGTCCAGTTGCCGGCACCAAGCTATATAACTAAAAAATACAATTCACATTTAATTTAAAATTTTAACTATTTGACATCAAAATGTCGGTGATATTACTTTCATTTTGTCATCATGCGCTGCTTCCATACAAGTGTTTTGAAGATAAAATTGATTACTGAGTGCTGTACAACTAATTGGGGATGATGATAGTAAAACAATTGCCTTATATAAAATTGACAGAGGGATTATATGAGACTGATGTATATGCATGATAGTGTCCATACCTGAGGTCCAACTACTATAAATCCATGAGAGGCTATGTGTTGGAGTATTCCTTTGTAGAAGTAGTTGCGAAGGTAGAAGCCATGAAGAAGCAAGAGTACTGGATAAGTGCCGCTTACAGTTGGTGTCGCAATTAACAATGGTTTTGGAGGGGCTGAGGAATCGAAACAGGAAGAAAATGGAGTTTCCTCTGTAATGAATTTAAAGGGGAACTTTCCTTCATCAAAAACATATGCCATCGGGGCTCAATATGAGACTCTGAGAACTATGTTATGAAATGTAAGCTTTGGTTAGTTATGTTTCTTTAGTACTGAAGCTTACTAGCTTAGGACCACAAGCATGGAAAATGTGTTCTAGTAAATGTCTACATCAAAGTAAGCAGAGCCTATTATAGTAGGATAATTCTTCTCGCATTGAGTGAGAGGTTGAGATTAATTGAGCGTATTTCAGATGATTAGATCAATCTGTGAACTAAATTATAGGATAAGCAGAGGAATAGAACCAAAACCGGCCTAGCCACCCAGCATACATTACATCCAAACAAAAATACTAACCTTTACATCATTTCGATTTCTTACCATGCAAATTCGATAGCTAAGCCCTCTGCTCGGTTATGATTTTGAGAGTGAGATAACACTCATAACAGACAGGGCCACCTTCCACTACTTCTTCAAATAAATAAGACGCACATGTGAATATGTGATGCACTTGCCGGTAAAATCCTTTGTTACTCAGCGTCCTGTTTTTACTTCTTTGTTAGCACGTGGATTCACGCGCTGTTCACTCAAAACAGTTGAGCGCCCACCGAAGAATCTCCGTCGTTTCATCGTGTGCCATTTTTAAGATCATCATCATCATGAGGAAATAGACTCGGCGCCAACACCATACAGATAATTGATAGCTGCTCTGAACAAGTTGTCTCCAATCAAACATTGTTTTCTAGCATTTTCTTTTTCTTTTGTTTTGTTTTTTTATTTTTTTGCTGTTTCTGATGTCATCATGATGATAGATGTAAGTTTGGGTAAAACCAAAAACCATTTGGAATGAAGTTAATAATAATATTGCCTGGAAAACAATCTGAACAAGCTCGTTGTTTCAGCAGGCTCTGAGCATGCATATTTCATGAACTTTGGGCTCTAAATTACATTTGGGCTCTTACAATTGACACGCTTAGCCTCATTCTAATAATCATGAGAATGGACTTTCAACTTTTTTGATGACCATATGTAACTCACAGATCCACATTTTCCAGGTTATCAACGATCATTCCTGCAAAACAACATAAAAACACAAAAACCGGTTAGTCATAAAATATGCACAAAAAATTATATAAAATTAAAATGAAAATTAAAGTAATTGCTGCGCTGAAAGTTTACAATGCATGATATTATATATTTTTGTACAGACGAGCAATTCATCATTTTTTTATTGAGTACTAGGGCTTATGATCGATGGAGAATAGAAGTCGGAATAAAAAAGTACGGACTTCCACTCTAAAATTGACTCAAGAAAACAATCATAGAACAAGTGCATGAATCCAAAATTGTAGTGCAAACCAACTGGATACGAATGTTTTTGTATTGAACCCAGAAACAAAATAGTAGTATGTGTTATGTTAATCAGAGTAGCGATCTCTTGGATAATCTTGGTCACCTAGTGATTATGATGATGTTTGGTCATCAATCATAATGAATTCGTCCTAGCACACGAAACCTAACTAATACTAAAGATGCATGCAAAAATTACTTGATATACATAAGCCCTGCATAATGAGTGAGTTAAAGAAGAGCTACGTACCTTGTAACTCCGCTGCGGCACCTTCTTAAACGTAGCCCACACCAGATCAACGTACAACGGAAACTGCGCCATAGCGAAAAACGACACCGGCAAACACGTTATTGCATAAACCGGAAACGCCGCGTATTTCAGCTCATCTTTGAGCAAGAAGAAGTGTCCGGCACAAAACGATATCAGTATCGAAGCGATGGACAAAAATAGCGACGTCAGGCCAAACAGGAGCTTCCTCGGCAGCGCTTTCCCGAAGTCCCTCTCCTGATACCGTGACGTCAGAATGGCCAGGAACATTACCATTGCCGTGACGGAGAAGCAAAGGGCGACGAGAGAGGCGATGGCGAAGATGTCGAAAGCCGGGTGGTTTTCGAGGGTGGGCTCGCCGTTGTCCTCTTTGGTGCCACCGGGGACGGTGGAGGCAGTGGCGAAGGCGACGGTGGCGATGAGGGCGGCGACGACGGAGCAGGACTGGGAGGTGTTGATCAGCCAATTGCCGCCGTCTTTGACGATCTGGGTGTGGGTTTTGCTGAAGATGTCCCTTGCGGTTTGGCTTTCCTTGTTGTAGCGGACGAAGAAGTGGAACGGCATTGAGTTTTTCACGAACTGCACACGAACTGTTGGGCGTAAGTACTCAATGAGTTTTTAAGTTTTTTTTTTCTTTTCGGTAATAGATGGGTTCCTCTGTACTGCATTAATTAATGAGCCACACGAAAATGTTCACCTGGTCAGTTATTGACCAAGAAAATAATACTCAACTATTTTTGAAGAGAGAATTAGTATTAAGGTGAGTTATTTTGTTTTCCACCCTTGGATGTAAATCTAAGAGTTGTTAAATATAAATTCTTTGGTCAGCAACTGACCAGGTGAACACTACTGATGAACCACATTAGTAGACTAGTTCAATATATAATTTGACTAATTTGAGATCAAACCATATTAGTATACTTATACATAGAGTTATATTACCCATTTATCAAAGTAGTCCACTTGTCCTATCAATAATATACATACAAGATTAGTAATTCCAATTCACCAAATGTTCACGAAATTATTTTTTCATCTACAAATTTAGAAGCATTTTATTATTTGGAACAAGTGAGATAATGAAAACACAGAATAATATATAAAGGCCGTATGAAAGATTTGTTTGAATATACTTGTTACCTCATACCACTTGATTTCCCATTGCATTTGCAAGGCAGCACCGGGAATTAGCCAAGGCTTGTAATCCCCCAACTTTGCTGCAAGGTGTCAAGGGTGATATGGTCGCCACCATCAGAAATTTTGTAAGGACTTGTTTCATCAGTTGTTCCTGCCTGCGGGTTCATACCACTGTCTTCATATTCATACATCAAGCACTTTTTAGTAGCTTGTCCATGATCTGAACAGACCATTTGTGCTTTTCTTTCTTGTTCCTTAGCTTCCGTATCTCCTTAGACCCTTCAAAATATTAAAGGAAAAAGTATATATCTTGTAAGCAATTATATGATCGACTTTTACAGACAAATATACTGATGTAAGGAAATATTGGTGTAGACTCATCACCAAGATACCATAAGATGGGAGTGTTGCCATACCTAGTCCAAGAAGAATCAGCATTGCCTTCGATAAAAGCTTGACATAATCAAAGCAGGCATTGTAATGACTTGGATTTCCTCCTTTAGGTTCAGGGTTCTCTGGATCTGTAGATCTTTTTCCTACAAGAATAATCGTTCTCTGCATTACATAGAATCCATAGTTGCTTGATGTTCAGATTGATTTAATTAATTTACATACCAAATACTTGGGCCATCTTCCCGAACACTAGCAAGAAGTTGATGCAGGTTTTGTATTTTCTGGGTATTCTGCAGCCTTTTCAGAGTTAATTGTATTAATTACCCGGTCATGGAAGTGATGTGCTTCTTCCACCTTCAGCTCATCGACCAATATACCTTTGAGATAACCATACAGAAGAGTGATAAGCAGTTCACTTAATACACCAGATCTGGAATCATTTAATCAATCACTCTACAGTTAATTTGTATTTACAGTTGTAGATGATTCTGTTCCAAGGGCTAAGGTGGCTACCACTTCTGAAGGCAGAAGGCTGACTCGCCAGAAGATGGAGAGGGGAAAACCCAACTTCATTAACATACTTAACTAGATCTTCATACAGGTTAATTATCTGATATGCCAAGTCTGTCAACCCCAACACAAATTACTATATTAATTCGTTTCATCATAATATATAGATTAATTATATGTAGATACGCAAAAAATCAAATCAAGTTACCATAGTATTCCGCAGAAATTGAACAGTGCAAGATAGTCTCTCCATCACCCCTCCTACAGTAATTGTAGCATTTTGGATGAGACTCATCAGGAGTACAAATGTAGTGGAGCCACAAGAAGGCATCTTTTTTACCATGGAGAGCAGCCAAGAAGAGAGGGGTCTCTTTATCTTTGTTGAGAATACCAACCAAATAAGCACGGCCTTCGGCAATGCATTTGCACATTCTCACATTCCCCTGTGCTGCAGCCAAATGGAGAGGGGTGTTCCCTCGCTCATTTTCGATTTTCAGCGTCAGCTCCTTTTTGGAAACCAGCTTTACTAGTTTCTCAACAAGTTCCTCTTGGCCGTCCAACACTGCTATGTGCAATGCTGTGTCACCTGACTTGGTGATCCTTGCCTCGTGAGCCCGCTCGTTTTGCCTATATGCTCGGACAACTTCTTCCCATTGGCTTTTCATGGCTGTCTGGAACAAGTATTTCTTGATGCTCTCACTGTCCATGCTCTCAATGTCCATGCCAGTCATGGTATTTCTGACAGAAGACATTTCTTCCCTTCGAGGTAGCTATAAGTGGAAGTGGCAACTAATACTAACGTTTGTGCATATATTTATCAACACAAAAAGGACTGAAAGAATAGTATTCAGTATGCCTCTAAAGGGGCCGGCCTATGAGACTTGCATCCCAAGTAAATTTTTATTCCTGTTCCAACGCATTTCATGCTAGAATCTCATCATTACGCCTTAATTTTCTTTATCGGTTAAAGGATCATGCAAAATTTCTATTGTTAGACTATTGCTATGGGGAGAACTTCTAATGATGATCACTAAAATGACGACTCTAGCTATAAGGACTTTCTTGTGAGATCTATTTTTTGATTACATTTCGCAAATCTACTGTTAGATGTGTAGATATTCATACATAGATCATTTATGTAATTTTTCAATCAAATTGAAAATCATTAAGGCATTCATGCATAATCGTGATTTATCATTTCTGAACATGAAAGGTTTATGTTTGACAAATTTGGTTCATCCATTAAGTTGATCTAGGATAGCAATTTGGAAGAAAATTTTCATAAGGTTTCTACTAATGCATACATAAACATCTAACGGTTGATTTGCTGCAATATAATAAAAAAGCGGGTCTCCCAAACCGTTGATTAGACAGTCCTCATAAAGTCCTTGTTAGTGGTTCTCATTAAAAACTCTCCTGATTACTATGTGCTAGGTTAATTACCAATTGCCAGATATTTAACAACAGAACATTAATTAATCATTCTAGAATCCCTAATTATCTCATCTTCATTATAAGAACCACAATACAAGGAAAATTATAACATGATCCCGAATCATAATACTCGTGATGGTCCGAATTGATGTCATTGGTCCAAATTAATAACTTACACTTATTTTTGATTGGTTCCCTTAATTTTTTTGCCTCACCCCTACAAGATTTCCGTCCATCAAATTTGAATACTATAATTAGTCCGAACTATAACATAACAATGCCACATGGTACTGCAGAGACTACAAAATACTTACTCGAACCGCATAGAGCATATTGTACCCTTGCATGTGATTCATGACTCCGTGAGGGGACCAGCTGCTGCAGGCTGTGGACGGCGAAGAAAGCAAAAGGATGGCAAATTCTCTCTTTAGTTACCCTTTAACTTTGGCTGGCTATTTATCTCTATCCTTAATTATTATTTCTATCCTTAATTAAAGAAATGTAACGTGGCAAACTCCATATTCCTTTATACCCTTTTTTTTTTTTTTTATTATTATGGTGGGTTTTGCCTTTTTCTAGGAATAACAAAGCTACGTATAAGATTGATCATTTAAAAATGCAACTCGAGATATTCGACTTACAATTGATATAAAAAAAAATAGCATCATTATGGATCTAACACTTTAATTTTAGACCTAAATTTTACTTCAAAACTTATACAACGTGGTGTATAGGAAGTTAGTAATAAACTGTTGCTAGCTTCATATGAGACATACGCACCTCAAAAGCTAGGTAGCTAGCTCAAGCAGGAAGGCAAATTTTCTCTTTAATTAGTTAAACTTTTGCTTTGGCTGGTCATTTATCTCTACCCTTTATACTCTCTCTTTTTTTATTTTTTTAATAACACTTTATACTTCTTTATCCGCTTGAAGAGAGGGGTTGCTTTCTTCAGGACAAGCAAGTACTAAGCTAGACCAAAACGCTGTATGGTCATTACAAACCTTACCAACAAAGAAACAAGACAAAATTAGTTGATTCAAAATGGTCAAGTTCACCTAGTATATTAAACAATTTTTGGAATAATTTGTTTTCTTAGGAAAATGAATTTTTCTTGCACTAAAAGTGATGCGGTTAGAGATCTATCATTTCATGCGGTCGGTTCATGAAATTAAAATTGAAAATTGAGTGAAAAATAAAAAATAAAAAGTAAACATAGTAATAAAAAAAATTAAAAAAAGAACCGAACCGATGTTTAAAAACTGAACAGAAGTTACAGAACCAATTCTAACTTCCTTCTTTTTCCCTATTATGATGATTGTCCAAAGAGACATCTTTTTTGGTTAAATCCTCAAACTTTTTATTTCGTAGTAGGGCTAGTGGTTTAGAGAAATTATTAGGTGGTCTTGCACCACCACCTGGCACAGCTGACATGGTGGTCTGGACTAATGGAAAAATGACACGTGTATAGTATTAGTAAGAGGAATTAAACGGTTTGTGACATCGTTAACTCCGTCTCTCCTGTAACTGATGGCAATGCATCGCAACCTTGATCGAATCGGCCCCGTCGCCTTCCACCCTGGAAATCCAAAACCTCACCAGAAAAAAAAAAAAATTGAAATTTCGCCCAAAAGAAAATTTCTAATTTTTCTAAACTCAAATCCACTGATGACTGCTGAAACTCCTTGAATTCAGCTCCAGAGAGTAATCGGAATCCTCCGGAAGATTCCGCCGCTCATAAATTGCGCCACGGCGTAGCTCAAAACCCACGGTGAAGCTCGACCTCCAGTGGCCGCAATCGGAACAACGCCGAATTGAACAGAGAGAGTGTGGGGCGCGAGAGTTTGAAAAATCTAGGGTTGGAAATGTGAGGAGGAGGAAAGCGAGAGTCTTTGGAAGATTAGAGAGAAGAAGGTTGAGAGGAGGGGGAGAGAGAGGCGCCTCTTTTTGGTTCTTCTTCTTCTTCTTCCTCGGCTCTCTCTTCCCTCTCCCTTCCAGGCTTTTGAATTTCAATTTTGGGAATATTGGACGGTGGATTTGGGTGGGGAGATGATCTGAAGGGGAAGAGATTGAAGAGATCTAAAATCCAAATCGAAATAGGCAATAAAGGTGGCCCGAACGAGCTGATATTTTAGCAAAATCAACCTTTGCTGCATTGGGAAGGCTGAATTGGGAAGAAGTGATATATGGTGGTTTAGGAATCTGTTCATTTGAGTGTGAAGGAAATCAGCGCCCCCACCCCTCTTTACAGATCATATTCAAATAAATATATGGATCTTTGATCTCATATAATCAAGAAAATTATTGATCAATTCGGACAAAATTAAATTATTTAATCGTGAAGTTCATGTTCATTCATAGATCTAAACTATAAACAACCTGTAAGGCTATAAAGACTATACTGAGCTATGAATTTCAAACTTCACAGCACATAAATTAATCATTTCAACGATTAATTGTGTTGCCCAAAGATTAATGAAAAAGAGAAAATATTGAAGAAGAAGAAGAAGAAGATATTTCTACTCTAGTTTGGTTTAAATGCAGAAGAAGACGAGTAGTTTGTTAGGCAACTCTCCCAAACGACGTTATTCCTTCTGTTAGCTGATGTGGTTAACATTTTAACTACAGTCCACATGTCTTAAAGTTATTGGTTTGGACCACCATGTCAGCAGTGTTAGGTGGTGGTCTAGGACCACCTAATAATTTCTCAGTGGTTTAATTAAATGCTTGTAATTTGGATGTAGTGACTAGTGTTACCGTTTCTCTCAAAATTAGGAGGTAGATTTCTCATGCATGATCGGGTAAATGTAGAAGGCATTACACGCACCACCGTATATATATAGTAACGTCAGATTCAAGACATGAGCTCTTTTTTTCTTCTTTTTTTTTTGAGAAGAATTCAAGACGTACATGAGCTTGAATAGACTCGGTATGTTGATGATTTATTAGAAGATGGAGGCGTGAGCTTCTTGATGATCTTAAACTAAGCAACTAGGCCATAAGGCCCATCAGTCCATGACGGTTTGATTCCTATTCTCAAAAGCAACACATACTGCCATTTGAGATCAACGAAAATTTATAGGACAATGTTGAAATGTTGTGTATTTCACATTGGTTGTTTACATTCCAATGGTATTGTTTATATATGTCACAAATGGATCTATTCAACTATTGAGAAGAGATTAGTAACATGTATAAGTGGTGCACAACTATGGTGAACTGTACTTCAAGTCTTCAACAGCTTTGTAAACAATTTGGACAAGACACTAATATTTTCAAATATTGAGTTGGAATTATTTTTTTTGAGATACTTATTCCGAACTCTGCTATCTAAATTTAATGATCATTTTGTCTTGATTAGCTGGAGGTGATTCAACAACAATTTCTAAATTTCGTGATTATGCAACTTTTATACATATAATTGTCCCGATTAAGTACTTTTTTTAATTCCCTTTACCCATAAAAACTCTAATAAGGTATTCCCTAATACCCAAATATGTTTTTTTTAAGACTATTTTACCCTCACCTCTTTGATATACATGTGCGTGTGTTTATATATATATATATATATATATATATATATATATATCTATACTATTATTAAGAGAATAGAGCTTGTCAACCAAAATAGAAATATTTTACCAAATTAGCCCTCAAATATTAAAAAACCTTTGAACTGAAATATTTGAGAATGACAAAAAGGCCAATTCACAAAATAAAAGAAAATATAAAGAAATTTAACAAAAAGTAAAAACAGAAACAAAAAAAGGTGGAGCAGTTTTCTCCACATTTTGTGAAATAACTGCCTACGTAGTTATCCACACCCATAAGGTGTGTTTGGTATCTAGAGTGTGTGTGTGTGTATACAGAGAGAGAGAGAGAGAGAGAGAGAGAGACCAAAAGAAATTTCGCAGGAGTCCGGTCGCAGATCGCCGGCCGCCAGATTCCTATCACCGGTTGCCAGATTCCCTTCACTGGTCGCCGGATTCAGGACACCTGTTGCTGCCCACCGGACTTCTTTGAAAACCTCGCCAGAAGTCCCTAAAGAGGTGGTTGAAGATCTCATAAGTGGCCGGAAAGGTTTATTGCCCCCCAATAGAACTTTCAGTTGCCAGAATGGGAACAAATCTCCCTAAAAAAAAAAAAAAACGAGGAGATTACATCAATTCAAAACGTCTATTGCCCCCCAATAGAACTTTCAGTCGCCGGAATAGAAATTAATCTCCCAAAATTTAGGGCGAGTTTGGCCCCGAGGTGATTAATTTAAAATCTGCTTTAACTGTGCTTTTAAAAGTGCTGTGAGTACAAAAGCAGTGTTTAAGTGTTTGGTAAACTTTAGTATAAAAGTGCTGTGAGTTTAGAAAATGACCAAAAAGGACATGATGTTAAAATGATATTACTTATATATATTTTTAGAAATAATAACATTTATTATCTTTATAAGTTATACTCTACTCATTCATTTATCGTGACTTTCTGAAGTTATGGGAAATTTTCGGAGAATTTTTCGGATACTCGGACCATTTATCATGACTTTTCGATGTTCTGGGTTTTGAAAATTTATTTAAGGAAATAGAAATCAGGTGGCGCAATCTGAGCCGTCAACTTCCTCCACCATCCAATCTGGTCTGTTGATTTGGCTTTAAAAGGAAAGGAAACAGACCAGATTGGCTTAGAAGCTCGAGAGAGGGAGCTTGGAGTTAGAAGGCCACCGACCCGGAAGAGAAGCCTTACCGAAACTTTCACCTCCGGCTACCCCACAACGGCACATGGGCACCATCCTCTTCATCTCCTCGTACCCATCACGCTTGTGGCCTTTGATTGTCCATGCACCGGATGACGAAGAAGAATCGACGGTGAGAAGTTTCGACTGCTCAGGAGAGTTTCAGCGAATTCCGGCGACTTCAGCCACCAATTGGCTTGCATGTGGTATGAAATCTCATTGTCTCGTCATGGTCTACAAGCCTGTGTGATTAGTTTCTGAATTCGATTGGTTCTGATGATTTTCGTTTTTGGGAATTCTCGGCTCCGTCAAGGTTCCTCGACGCCAGCGACTTTTTCGGCTCTTCTCGGCTTAGTCCTGACTTTGTTGCATCTGTAGAAGAAAGCTGACCACGATTAGAGTTGGAAGTCACGAACTTGCTAGGTTGTATGCATTGAATCCTCAGTCCATCTTCAAACCAGTTTCGGCAGTGTTGGGAAACTGAGTTCGGAGCTGGAATAAAGATAAGGGCAATATAGGTAAATGATCTCAACTTCTAAAATCTGTTAATCAGAAGCATCACTTTTGTAACTTGTGGATTATAACATTGGGAAGTGGGAGATTGAATTATAATCCATAATCTCTTGTTTTACCAAACACCTCATCCAACTTAAATTATTGAATAAGCAACTTAAGCAGCTTAGACCTCGTGGCCAAACTGGGCCTTAGACAAATAAAACTTTGATTAAAGAAAAAGGAGAAGATTATATCAATTCAAAACGACCATTGCCCTCCAATAGATGTCTATTACCCTCCCATTAGACATTTAACAGACTTCTATTGCCCCAATAGATTTTTTTTTTCCATTTTTTCTTTCCTTCTGGGCCTTCTGCCCCTATTTTACCAAAACAGAAAAAAAAAAAAAACAAACGAAAGAGAGAAATTGATTTGGGCACCTAATCATCTTTCTCCACTGCCACAACCTGGGTCGAGCACCGGACGATACGCAACGTTGATGATGTTGCTCAATGAGGCAAGGAGACGGCGGAGGCGTCCAGAAGGCCATCAGCGACACGTGTACTGATTGATGTCGGTCTCGGAGAACACGCTAGAGAAGCTGTCGCCGTCTTTGAGTTGGTCGAAGGTGTAGACACGCTTGATGAGATTGGAGAGGAGGGCGCAGCCGATCTCGCCCTCCTCGAGCTGCTGGAATAAGTGGATCCATGAGTCCCCGATGCAGAGGAAGAAGCCGACTCGAGCAAGATCGTGATCTAGGCAGTTGCTGGGAGAGGGCGATCTTGGAGACGTTGAGCTCAAGGTGACCTTTGTGTGTGAAGCTGAATTCATCGAAGGTGATGATTGGACGCCAGTTGTCGCGGACCGACAAGGTGTGGATCTCAGCGGAGGAGAGAGAGAAGGCGGCAAAGAGAGTGAAGAGGAGGAAGAAGAATGAGGAGGATAGGAGTTTGGACATGGTTGAAATCTGGTCATCGTTATCAGCACGACGATAGTTGGGCTGACAAGGCCGAACTTGTGAGAGCTCACTGGCGAGCTGCAACGAAATTTGGGCAAGAACTCGACCCCAGAGAGAGAGAGAGAGAGTTTCAGATCGGAGGAAAGAGAGATCGATGACATATGGGGTAGTTTTTTAATTTGGCTGAGGGTAAAATTGTCTTTCTACAATAAATTGGGTAACAGGGAATAAAAATATATTGCTAGGATAAGTGGAATAATTTTGGCAATTTTGGTGCTTTGGGTCAATTAAATTTCTTGCAGTAAAGGCTCTTCCCATTTATGTTTGTAGGCCTGGACTTGAGATTTTGAGGCTTGAGGCAAAAAATAAAAATGGGCCTGTTGAAGGATATCGACATAATGTGTGCCTCTACAAACTAGGGTTAGAGTTGTAATAGGAAAGTACCCTAGGTATACTAATTGTATTCCGATTCTGTTACCTTTTCTGTACTCTGTAAACTCCCTATATAAAGGGCTCCTATTATCAATAATAAACACAATTCTATTCTCCTACAACACGTTATCAGCACGAGTTCTAACCCTAGCTTCAGAGAAAAAAAAAAAACGCTAGAAAAAAAAATCCTTTTCTCTCTGCCGCCAACCCAAAACCAAAAAAAAAAAAAACAGAAACTTGATACCGGCCTCGGCCTCGTCCTCACCTCACCTGCCGGACTTCTCCAGCATCCCAGCCCGTCCGGCCTCTTCTCCAGCGCCCCCACGCCCACCAGACTGCCGCCACCACTGCTGCTTTCACGCAGCCCGCTTGCAACCTGCACAGCCCACACCTAACCACAGCTGCCCAGCCGCACTCGGCCTCGCCT
>BDJD01003222.1:101728-113036 GCA_002564525.1 Rosa multiflora | reverse complement strand
CCTTTTGTGTACTCTGTAAACTCCCTATATAAAGGGCTCCTATTATCAATAATAAACACAATTCTATTCTCCTACAACATGGCCTATATTTTTTAAAGAAAAAAAAAGCCAAAAAAATTTGAAAAGAATAATAAATACACAACAGAAATGGGATTTAAACCTAGGCTAAGAGTAACATAAAAAAAAGGAATACAACTTACCAACTAAACTAATCTTATTGTTTAGCAAAAAGATTTACATTTTATTTACTTAATAAATTTTTTAAATACTTGACGAGACACTGGACTTGAGACGGCCGACTAACGAGCCTCATGTCAAGTCCGGCCAGTTTGCTTATCACATTTAATTGGATAAAATAAATTTTCTTATGACGAACAACATATCACGTAAAGACAACAACAAAAATAATTCATACCAATACAATGGTTATTGATAGTCATAAACATGTTGAAGCAACTCCCTAGGGCCTATCTAGTTTAACATCATCAACTACTGAGAAGTGAGAACTGTACATAAGCAATCTCGTTTCTCTTGTCGTATTTCGTAAGAGGTTCCAAAAATGTTTGTCGTTCTCCAAATTGGGGTGCATATACTCCCAAATCCCAATCTCTTTCAATACCAAGACACTGTAATATGGTTCAAACTATAAGCTCGAATCCTAAGGCCTCCTGGTTTTTGTATGGCAAACAATGAACCGATGCTTTGCAAACATGAACTCTTTTGATTCTTTCACACATTCCATACATATCTCGTTTGCCTCATTGTAAATTATTGCATATAAGAATTTAAGGACCACTCTAGCTGGAAATGAACCCACTCCACCACACCCTTCATATCATAAAGTGACAAAACAAAGATATCAAAAACCTCAAATTCAAGAGAAAGAAACATGTGACTCAAATAAAAGAGCATCACATAAGAAATTAATTGACCTTAATGATAACTTGACCACCATTCTACGCATTGTTGAACTCCACAGGTTCAAGCTTTGCAGGAGAAAGTGCAGGATCAGCTACAATAGCAAGAAGATCTCCATCTTCACCATTCAAATATGCATTCAAAAAAGCCACAACAATTCCGCCCACAGACTTCCTCATAAGGTCCTTCGGGTTGCTTCCATTTTTGCTCATACATCCGGACATTGCTCCAACCACGCCCGGTAGATCTTCGTCCAACATGTCCATGTGACCATAGTCCTTGGCCACAAAATGTGCACATGGAGGTTTGCTCTCGTTGAAGAACTCCTTGTGGTTCAAACCCTCGGGAGCACACAGTTGCGACATGCAATCGTTCTTCTTTCTGGTCCAAGGCCAGTCCTAATTACCGCAATGGGAATATTCAGGTCGAAAGAGCGAGGGACATAGGTGAGGATGTGGGGATTAGTTCTGCAATATTGGTTGGCGCCTGCGACAGGGTCAATCCCAAGTAGTACTGAAAATTTGAGTGACAAAGAAGCTTTGGCGTATCCAAGTGCTAGTGCAAATGCTGTTTTGCCTCCTTTACTGTGGCCCGACAGAGCATATTTGGTCAAGGCCGCGACAACATTTTCATGCAACAAAGATTGAAGGCCTTCTGGTAACCAGTTTACCACTTTTGCAGCTGATTCAATTTCTTCACGTCCAGTTGCAGGCACCAAGTTATATAACTCAAAACACAATTCTGTTTAAGAATAATAGAATTGAGAGAGATTGATGAAAGAATTGTATGTTTCATTATTTAGAATAGGAGCCCTATATATAGGGATTACAATGTACATGTTCTAATGTTAAAGGAAAACTATTCCGAATAGGACTAGGAATTCTAGAACCTTCTCTCATATTACAACCATGAAACTAATCTTAGTTTGATAAGGCACACAAAGTCAATTTTCCTTCAACACTCCCCCTTGTGCCGCTCAAACTTGGTGGTGATGGTTCATCCGTTGCCCCATTAAAAACCTTGCTCGAGTGAAAAACCCTGTGGGATAAAACAAGCTCGAGGAGGAGAAAAAGAGTACAACACATCCTTCACCCTTCAAGATCGAATATGTAGTCATCATAACTCCCCCTGATGTCGATATCTCCCCCTGATTGCTACAATCATGGGAGTTCGGATAACTTTCTTAATCTGATACTCTTCACATGTTTCTCGAAGATGGATTTAGGTAACGACTTAGTGAATAAGTCTGCTACATTATCCTTTGATCGGATTTAATTCACTTCAATATTTAGAAGTGATTGTTATTGCTGATTATAAAAAAAAGGGTTAAATACTGTTTACTCTCTAAACTTTTGCCTAAAAAACACTTCAGTCCCTGTCTTTCTAATTTCACACGTTTACTCCCTGCACTCTTAATTTTGGACCAATAGGTCCATTCCGTTCCTCTCTGTCCAAAATTTCCATTAAATTGCTGACGTGGCAGTTTTTTGGCTTTAAAATGTCTATTCTACCCTCGCTTACTGTTTTTTGTTTTTTAATTTAGTTTTTTCTCCTTTTTTTTTCTTCTCTTTTTTCTCTTCTTCCTCTTCTTCTTCTTCTTCTTCTTCTTCCATGTCTTTATCTCTTCTTCTTCCAGCACTAGCACTAATAGCAAAAATGGCCGGCCTCAAGAAAAGAGCTTCTTCTACATATTGCGAATGGGTCCTCTGGCTTTCCCTCACCCTTAGTAACCACCCAAATCAGAACAAGCCCACCACCTCTCTCTCCAAAACCCATTTCTCCAACTTAACCTCCCGCGCCCTTTTCTAATCCGCCATTGACAACACCACCGCCGCCGACGTCGTCTTCGCTCAGCCGCCACCGAAGAACATCCCCAAGCCCATCGGAGCTCGTTCGTTGTCTTCTCCCTAGATCGGATCAGCTTCTCCCTGGATTGGATCATCTTCTTTCTTGGCCTCGATTTTGGGTTCGAATCTGAGCTCCGAAAAGCTGCGCCACCTTAGAGTACTTTGTCGCCGACTCCGTTTTGGGTTTGGCGTTGTTGGACCGGACGAAGTTGGAGAATCCGATTCACAAGGTTCTGGGTTCATTGTAATTGTGTGTTGATGATGGGTGTGATGAGGTTTGGAGAAGAGTTGCCGAAATGAGGAGTTGGGCTTGGAGGGAAGTGGGAAATCCGGAGAGGGGGATTAGAGGGAATTGGGTCTGAGGGTGGCGGAGAGGATTTGTTGGAAGAGGAAGTGAGGAGGTGAAGAAGGAGAAGAGTTGGAAGAAGGAGAAGAAGAAGAGAAGAGTTGCTGAAATGAGGAGTTGGGTATTGTTGGTCTCCTCTGAGGTTACTATTCACAGCGGCATCTCCGGATTTTTGGTTCGATTATGGTGCTGGCTTAGTCACAGAACAGGAATTGATATTCAAATTGATTGTCAAAGGTAAATCTAAGTTCTTGGAATGAAACTGTTCTTCACGAGATTTCTTGTTGAAAGTTTGGTTGGATGGAAACTGATTGGAAAATTGAGTACGGACTGATATGTAATTATATTGAATTGGCTTTGGAATTCTAAATATGTTATGATTGTTCTTGGCAGTGAAATCTTGAATTTTGCTACTGAAGTGGGTGATTTACATTTGGACTTTGAGTTCGGGTCAAGTTTGTTAATTAGACTTTGAACTCTGTATAGCAAAGAGGTTAGAACAAATTGATTAAAGGCAGAACTTGTTGTGCTGGAAGGTGATATTGTTATCTTGGTCTAAGTATGTTTACTGTGAAATTAATTGGGAGGTGGGCTTGGAGGGAAGTGAGGAATCTGGAGAGGGGGATTTGAGGGACTTGGGTCTGAGGTTGGCAGAGAGGGTTTGTCAGAAGAGGAAGTGAGCTCAAAGGAGAAGAGTTGGAAGAAGAAGGAGAAGAGAAGAAGAAAAAAAAGAGAGAAAAAAAAGGAGAAAAAACTAAATTAAAAAACAAAAAAGAGTAAGAGAGGGTAGAATAGACTTTTTACAGCCAAAAGACTGCCACGTCAGCAATTTAACGGAATTTTTGGACGGAGAGTAACGGAATGGACCTATTGGTCCAAAATTGAGAGTACAGGGAGTAAACGTGTGAAATTAGAAAGACATGGACTGAAGTGTTTTTTGGGCAAAAGTTCAGGGAGTAAACAGTATTTAACCCTAAAAAAAACTTAGGCGATATATGTTTGGTGTTGTCACCCTTGATGAAACCTAACTTCATTTACTCAATACAAGCTGCATTATCCTCATAAATGCATGTAGGTTCATCCGTGGTAGACTTCAAACCACAACTTCCTTGAATACATCTAATTATAGATCTTAGCCATATACATTCACGCACGGCTTCATGTAGAGCAATAATCTTTGCATGATTTGAGGAAGTAGCAACACGGGTCTGTTTTGTAGACCTCCAAGATATCGCGGTGCTTCCCATGGTAAAGACATAACCAGTTTGGAAGCGACCTTTGTGAGGGTCAACGAGGCACCTTGCATAAGCAAAACCCATCAAAACATCATTGTCGTTTTAATGGAGGGAATTAGGGGGACGCCGGCCACCATGGATGGCGGTGGCAAAGTCTTGGACAGTGGCGTTTTGCCTCTTGAGGTCCAATCCCAAATTTTCGTCATTCATTTTCTCTCTGTACGGAGAGAATAGACCCATATCTATCGTATCTCTTAGGTATCAAAAAATTTTCTTTACACAAATCCAATGGTAGCGTGTTGGCGCAAATTTATGACGAGCTAACAAGTTCACTGCGAATGAGATGTCTGGTCTTGTGCATTGAGCTAAGTACAATAATGCGCCTATTGCACTTAGATAGGGCAGTTCGCCCTCTAATAATTCTTCGTTCTCATCCTTTGGACAAAACGGATCTTTTCCAGGCTCAAGACTATGGCCAATCATGGGAGTACTCACAAGCTTTGCTTTATCTTTATTAAAGCGTTTTAGAATTTTCTGAGTATATGCAGACTGATGGATCAAAATCTCATCACTACGGTGCTCGAGTTCTAAACCGAGACAAAACCGTGTTTTCCCAAGATCTTTCATCTCAAATTCGGATTTCAAGTATTTAGCAGTTTCTTTAACTCATCTAGAGTTCCAATTAGGTTAATGTCATCGACATAAACTGCTACGATTGCAAATCCAGAACTTGTTCTTGTAATGAACACGCATGGGCGTATTTCATTGTTAATATATTCATTCCCAATCAAGTAGTCACTTAGACAGTTATACCACATTCGTCCGAATTGTTATAATCCATATAGTGAGCGTTTTAATCTTATTGAAAACACGCTCTGTGGTTTAGAGCCACTTGGTTTGGGTAATTGAAGTCCATCTGGAACCTTCATATATATCTCTGAATCTAGATCCCCATAGAGATATGCTGTAATCACATCCATAAGCTGCATGTCAAGTTTTTTAGAAACTACCAAACTGATAAGGTAGCAGAACATTATAACGTTTATTATGGGAGAATACGTCTCCTCGTAGTCGATTCCAGGGCGTTCAGAGAATCCTTGCGCCACGAGGCGGGCTTTATATCTAACCACCTCATTTTTCTCATTATGCTTTCTAACAAAGACCCATTTATGGCCAACAGGCTTTACATCTGGAGGTGTCTGCGTTATAGGTCCAAATACCTGTCTCTTTACTAGCGAATCTAATTCAGCCTGGATCGCATCTTTCCATTTAGGCCAATCTGCTCTTCGTTGACATTCTTCAACAGAGCGAGGTTCGATATCATCATATTCTATAATTCCTTTTGCAACATGATATGCAAATGCATCATCAATAGCCATAGAATTTCTATCCATCATCTCATGTACACTAGTGTAATTCATGGAGATCTCCCTATTCTTTGGAATTGGTTCTGACATTGGAGTGTCCCCCAATGATGTCTCTTGGACATATCCATAATCCGGAATATTTTCATGAGATGGATTATTCACATTGATGATTAATGGATTATTTTGTGCCAGACTCTTTTTCTTTCTTGGACGAGAATCCATCTAACCTATGGGCCTCCCGCGCTTCCTAGCAGGAGCCGTGGGCCTAGTCATAACGTCACCATGGGGGGTGGGGGGAGGGGGGGGGGACATTGGCGCCATGCTCAGGTATCCTTAAGATGGCGTCATGTCCTCTAATTTTAGGGACATCAATTCTTGCAGGCACGTTTGCAGCAGGTATATATGATCTCATCACTTTAGCGATATCAGAAAAGGCATCAGGCATCGATTCTGCTACATTCTGAAGATTGAGAATTCTCCTCACTTCAATTTTGGACTGTGCAGTTCAGGGATCAATATGAGACAAAGTGGGGACAGACCTCGACAATTCCTGTCGTTCCTGTTGAACATTTATGTTCGTATCTTCCCCTAACGACGGGAAGACTGTCTCAACAAAGTGACAATCCACAAATCTAGCGGTAAAGAGATCGCCTATCAAGGGTTCTAAGTAGCAGACAATCGTATATCCAACATAAATGTCTAATCGTCTTTGAGGACCCATTTTAGTACGTTGTGGCTGCGCAATTAGCACGTAAACTGCACACCCAAATATGCATAAGTGTGAGACATCAGGCTCATACCCAGTTACCATCTGGGACGCAGAAAAGGGTTGAGTGGCAGTGGGACTCAGACGAAGAAGCACAGCTGCATGCAATATTGCATAGCCCTAAGCAGAAAATAGGGAGATTAGTGCGCATTACCAATGCTCTAGCAACCATTTGTAGTAGTTTAATGTCGGCTTCTGCGAGACCATTTTGGGTGTGAACATGAGGAACAGGACGTTCAACTTCAGTCCCACTGGACATGCAATATTCATCAAAAGTTTTTGCTGTAAACTCCCCAGCATTGTCTAGTCTTATAGACTTAATAGGATGATCAGAGTGGTGAGCCATTAATTTAATAATTTCTGCTAGGAGTTTAGCAAATGTAGTGTTCCTTGTGGACAATAGCATGACATGTGACAAGCGTGTCGATGTATTAACCAACACCATAAAATATCTAAATGGTCCGCAAGATGGTTATATAAGTCCACAGATATCACCTTTAGATTCTTTGCAAGAATGGTATATTTTCTTTAGTGCCCTTTGCATAAGATGGTCTCGATCCTAATTTTGCTAAAGAGTAGGCTTTGCAGAAGGAATGATGGGATTTAGAAACAACCAATGAGGATTTTGGTTGAGCCACGAAGTCACAATTGACTTTAGAAGTAGAAAGAGGAGTCAAATAGGTATCCATCGTGTCAAAGCCATGTGGGGGCCGTAGGGGGTAGACGGCGCTGGCCCTAAGTGGCCGGTCTTGCACAATCTTGATGCCTTGAGGCGCATGTGCTTCTCCTCGAACCAATATTTGGTTCTTACTTCTCTTCGTCCTGAAGAATGGATGTCTGTGTGAAGTCTTTAATATATGGATCATCATGTCACGACCTGGTGTCCCAAACTGTCATGCCAAAGCATATATGTGTCGGAATCCCATAAATCATCTCTCATAACATGATTGGATTCAATGATAAAATAGTGGTTGCATACAACCCACTAGATTGACACATAATCTTCTCTAAGACTCGTTCATGCCCGTAGTCATTAGAGGTGATGCAAAGGAACTCTTGTTCATTCTCACAATGTGTTTCCACATGAAAACCATTGGCCCTTATATCTTTGAAGTAATAAAGTTTGAAAATTATGTCCACGACATGAGATCAAATAAATCGAGATTTTATTAATAAAATAACCAATGATTACATCAAAGTTTCGTGACCATAATCTAATCCAAAATCAAAATCAAAATTTAGACAAATTGTAGTCACTCAATCCGCTGGGTAACTCCAATTAAATATGACCAGGAAAGTGGGAAGAGATGTTCGTAGAGCGAGACTCACTTAAGTACCACTAATCTCAAGCTACTTTCCTAGACATCATACTTAATTAGATGAGCCTGGTGAGAAAGAGTTAATCCAATAAGTCATTTTATTGATTAAGGCATAATTGCCATTACATAATTCTTGGAAATATAAAAGACTATACTAATAAAATCTACAACATTTTGTCTATCGCCAGATTTAAAGTCTTCCATAGCTCGATATCCTGATCACCATTGATCAGGTACTCCTTAAAATTGCGAGGATCTCTTAAGTACCACTAATCTCAATCACTTTCCCAGACATCATACTTCATTGGATGCGCCATTTGAGGAAGAGTTAATATAAAATTTTCATTTATTGATTAAAGTATAATTGCCATTACATAATTCTTGGAAAAATAAAAGACTATTCAAAATAAAAATCTGCGGCATTTTGTCTTCATCGCCAGATTTAAAGTCTTTCATAGCTCAATATCTTGATCACCATTAATCAGGTACTCCTTAAAATACCATGAAGAGGATGCTCTCTTGATTGAGATGTATTGACGCAATACATATGGTCCCTAGGACCAATGGCGTTGGAATAGTGCTACCATGGCCAAAAGTGGCGCCATGGTGTTCAACCTTATACCCTCAACGTCATGACTCCTATGGTCATGTTAGGGTTTTCTCAATCAATTTTTTCTTTTGTGATTTTCTACAATCATCCATCAATGATCTGATGCAGAGAGCTTCTGAACAATATTTCATAATTCTTTCAAAGTTTAGAGAAGCGGATATTATTCCATCGTGCTTCTAAGTTCGGAAAATCGTGAACGTTACTAAAACGTTTACGAGGCGCAACCCAAAGGTTCTTAGCAGTATCCTCATTCATGTACTCAAACTGGAGGGCCATCTCCATGTGGCACTTGATAAGGGTAAATGCCTTGGAATTATCTATCTCAGTTTGAGAGCCTTGAGTGGTTCCTCTAGAACAAGACTCCTGGATTGTAGGCAATAAATAAAGGGCAATTAGGTGGAGCTCAACATTTTGAGGCCACATGAAAATATCTCGTGCCCGTAGAATCCAATAGAGTAAAATCAATCTCATTCAAGTCTGATGTCCTAGAAAGGAAAGCAAGAACGTATTTAGTTTCAGAGTCAATGCTTCCACGAAAACTAATATAAGGTTTCTGAGCCTTAATGCTACCAAAAAATCGATGTCCAGGAATATTTGGATTAGACCGAAAATGATATTTATATGGTCATAAATCGATGCTTACGGATGCTCTTAGTCCGAACCTTACGAACACTCTTAGTTCGTAATATTTTGATGCTTACGAACGCTGTTAGTTCTTATAGCGTGAATCCCCACAATTCCGCTTTCTCAAGAATCGAACCCATGTAATAAGAAAGGTGGGATGTAGAAAAAGGGAGATTGCAAGTCCCCGAGGAAAAAGAAGAACGAAATTAAATTTCAAAAGCAGGAACTTTAATTTAAAAACTTACTTGGTTGAAATTCAGAGCAGATTTGCTTCTGAACAGTTCTCACTTCAATTGATGTACTAGTCTCAAAACGACTCCAATAGGGCTGAAATTTGGAGATCAGATAGAAGAGACAGAGATGAACAACTTTGATGAAGGAAGGATTTTGATCTGAGGTCCCGATCAAGACATTTCGGATTGTGAAAGCAGGCTGATCTGCACAGGAACTAGCGCCCTGCTGTACTGCAGGGGTAGCAGGCGTGCGGTGATGCTGCAGGGACAGTAGGTGGCACACAGGTGAGTAAGGGCTGCAGGGGCAGCGTGCAAAGCAGGGGCGCGCAGGTGGGCCGCAGCGGCTAGGCTAGCTCAGGCTAGGTGCAACGGTGGAAAAGGTGATGTTGAAGAGAATTTCAGTTTTTGTGGTTAGAACTCGTGCTGATAACGTGTTTAAGAATAATAGAATTGAGAGAGATTGATGAGAGAATTGTGTGTTTCATTATTGAGAATAGGAGCCCTATATATAGGGATTACAATGTACATGTTCTAATATTACAAGGAAAACTATTCCGAATAGGACTAAGAATTCTAGAACCTTCTCTCCTATTACAACCATGAAACCAATCTTAGTTTGATAAGGCACACAAAGTCAATTTTCCTTCAACAAATTCATATTTAATTTAAAATTTTAATTATTTGACATCAAAATGGCAATGATATTCATAATTCAATTTTGTCATCCTGCGCCCATTCCATATAAGTGTTTTGAAAAAAAAATTGATTACTGAGTGCAGTACAACTAATTGGGGATGATGATAGTAAAACAATTGCCTTACATAAAATTGACTGAGAGATTATATGAGACTGATGTATATGCATCTGTTGAGAATATATACATCCCACATGGGAAAAATGCGACCTTACCTATGCGTTTATAAGAGTTTGGTTCACACCATCCATTGTCAATTGGTTTTGGATATGAATCTCAAATTACTTTATCATGGTATCAGAGTGAGTTATCCCGCGTGTGCATGCCTTGTGGCAATACGTATGGGCTCCACGTCACCCAAAGTTGTCCACGTGTATGGCTTGAAAATTAACCACACGTGCGGAAGTGTGTTGAGAATATATGAATCACACCTGGGAAAAATTATCTATATTATTGTAAGAAGGTAAGGATATCCAGCTTATAAACTTAATTGGTTGAATCCACAAATGTCGTTCATGAAATTTAGAAGGTTTTCTTTCTGCCAAACCATAGAATAAGACTTCCCATAGTGTAAAATCCATATCAAAAATCCCCATGTCCATGACTGCTCCTTCTTCTAGGGATTGACTTTCATCATCCGTGAAGAAAATGCAATTGGCTTTGCAGCCACAAATGTCTGAGACGTCAACCGAGAATGATGCACTTCTATCACCAAGGAACAGAGACTATTCCCTAAGTTATTTACCTCCGAATATCCAAAGCGATTTCCAGTTGACATTTCAAACACCCTAAAATTTGTTGCAGTTGTTGAATAGTTTCGGATATGGTACCTTCGGCTGTGGCACCCGTTATATATGCCTTTAAATTGCACATAACATAAAACCACCAGTAAGGCCGCTGCTGATTCCACAAGGTATAGTTTGTATTTTGTAACGACCAGAACAACCTGGCATTGGTGGTGCAGCAACTCTCTTCACTTTGATTATATTTACAAAATCAAGAACAAAAACTTCCCCCAAATAGTCCACAACATAACATTCTCCATTGAAACAAGTTAGATCCACTATACTTCTATCTAGATAATAACTAACACGAATACTTGCCCAATTTTCATCCTTTCCTGGTTTGCAAAATGCCAAATGTTTCCTTTCATATATGAGGATGACAGTGTAATCCGATGACTGAGAAGGGCTTGATGACAGTCCAAACTTACTTATGACTTGAGGACGGGAGGTTGGATAGTTCCATCTTCTCCAGTACGTAATCACTGTTGGAAAATCTTGGCAGCTCGATTCGTGTATGATTTAAAGGATGCAATAGAGTCAATTTCCAGGCGTGATATCATATGC
>BDJD01003222.1:82944-94538 GCA_002564525.1 Rosa multiflora | reverse complement strand
TAGATGGCTGATCCAACTCGACCTGAATTTGACATTTTGGACTCAGAAGGACTTGAGTACCACCGTTGGGTTTCCGATGTAGAAACTGCTTTTGTGGCAAAAGACTACACTGCCACCATCTAAACTCCCACTGACCCCAAAGACGATGGACCGTCTAATAAGGTGAAAGCAAATGCCTTAATGTTTCTGAGGCGACATATAGATCCTAGCTTACACTGGGAATAGCTTCAGTTGAAGACACCCAAAGAACTGTGGGATGCCCTTAAGGGACGTTTTGGGAACATTCATGACACCTTACTCCCAGAACTGACCGTTCAGTGGAATGAAATCCGCTTGCTTGACTACAAAAAGGTCAATGACTTCAACAAGGACATGTTGTGCCTAAAGGCACGTCTAAATTTCTGTGGAAATGAACTCACATAATATGATATGATCCAGAAGACTCTTTCCACTTTTCCTACTTCAGCAATTATACTAGCGAACTAGTATAAGCTGGAGTATGATATCAAAAGAATCACAACTTTCAATAAGCTCATCAACCTACTGCAAGTGGTTGAGAGGCATAATGAGGTTCTTTTGAGCAACAATGTCAGGCCCATTGGGACAAAGAAAATTCCTGAAGCTAATTATGGCAAAGTCAAAGGTGGAAAGAACCCCAATGCAAAGGGGGTTGGACGTGCTGATCCCTACCCACGTGGCAACAATGCACCACGTAGCAAGGGACGTGAGGGTCGTGGTATGGGCCGTGGAGGCCCTCCCAATGTATGGCGCAGAGATGGTGGTGCTGGCCCTAGTGGTCATGGAAACAAGGTGCAAACGGCACCTAAGAACCCTTCAGTCAAACAGGGGAGAGTTGGTAATGAACCATGCTATAGGTGTGGAGTCATGGGGCATTGGTACAAGAACTGCCAAGCAAGCAACCTAGTTGCAGCCACTTACAAGAGGAATAAGGAGTCTAAAGAACAAGAGGCTCACTATATGGAAGAATGAGGCCATAACTCAGACGTCAACCTCACAATTGCAGACTTCAATGACAAAAGGAACTTGCCCAGTCAATGGATGCTTCAGATTTTGACTGATCTGCTTTATTTATTTTATTTTCCAAAAACAGTTGTGAAGGCATAATGCTTCATTTTTAATTAGACTATTACATAGTCTTAAAGTTTATTTCAATAATAGTTTGATAAATTAGATTTCTGAACAAGACCTTGATTTGATTATCATTGACTTATTAATAAATTTCAGATTTTATTCTGAAGAATTGAATTTATTCGATTTTTATGTACTACACATATTCACATGGTTCGAAAAAGCACTATAAAGATATAAAGCAATACATCTAGAGAAAAATTATTAGAATGAAAAAAATTATCATTTTACTAAAAT
The DNA here is from genome assembly GCA_002564525.1 of Rosa multiflora. Taxonomy (NCBI): domain Eukaryota; kingdom Viridiplantae; phylum Streptophyta; class Magnoliopsida; order Rosales; family Rosaceae; genus Rosa; species Rosa multiflora. The sequence continues at coordinate 93,152 of BDJD01003222.1, read as the reverse complement.
AGACATGCTCTAAAGAATATGAGTTATATTTTCAAAATTAATAATACCACCCATTTATTTGTAGGAATAAATCGAGGAGAACTTGAGTGCTTAGTTGATAGTAGGACTACCCACACCATATTAAGGAATAGACAATTATTCATTGAATTAATAGCCTATAATTCTTCTGTGACTACGATGATTAGATCATCACAAGTAATAAAAAGGCGAGGAACTGCCAAATTTTTGCTTCCTAATGACACAACATTTAAAGTCACAGACGCTCTATATGCACCAAGAGCTAATCGAACCTTATTAAGTTTCAAAGATATTCGTGCCAACGGTTATCATATAGAAACACAATGTGAGAATGGAACTGAATACCTTTATATTACCTCTAATGAAAGTGGAAGGAAACACATTTTAGAGAAACTTATGAGTCAATCTAGTGGACTGTACCTCACTACGATTCGGATCATTGAATCATATGCTGTCACCAACATTGAAATGTGGGACACTGACTCATACAGGCTTTGGCATGACCACCTAGGGCACCCCGGTCGTGACATGATGATCCATTTTAAAGAACTCACACGGATATCCCTTCTTTCGAGTAAAAAATAAAATGGGAGAAAAATCTGCCACACTGAAAAGTGTCGGTCCTAGTATTGCTCAAATGCAGCCATTACCTTCTGAAGTACCAGAAGCATTACCTCCCTCCCATTATGCCTCATTGACTATTTCAAAGGCACATCACTCATTTTACAAAGCCTTCTCTTTAGCAAAAACAGGATCAAGACCTTCATATGCTAAAAATACAAAACAAAACATTCTATTCTTACAAAGGATACAAGGATATATCTGTTGACCTATCCATCCAGAATGCGGACCATTCAAGTACTTTATGGTTCTGGTGGATGCCTCGACACGCTGGTCACATGTCGTTTTATTGTCCACAAGAAATGCTGCATTTGCAAAACTCCTAGCACAGATTATACGCTTAAGGGCTCACCACCCTGATCACCCTATCAAGTCTATAAGGCTTGATAACAATGGAGAGTTTACATAAAAAGCATATGATGATTATTGCATATCTATTGGGATCGATGTAGAGCATCCTGTACCCTATGTGCATACACAAAATGGTCTCGCATAAGCCACCATCAAAAGGCTACAGATGGTGGATAGGGCATTGGTTATGCGCACCAACCTGCCTATATCTGCATGGGGTTATGCAATATTGCAAGCAGCTTTACTAATTCGTTTCAGACCCACTGCTAGCCAACCATTTTCTGCGTACCAGTTGGTAACTGGATATGAGTCTGACATTTCACACTTACGCATATTTGGTTGCGCAGTATATGTGCCTATTGCGCCCTCACAGCGCACTAAAATGGGTCCTCAGAGATGATTAAGTATTTATGTTGGATACGAATCTCTAACGATTATCAGCTATTTGGAACCCTTGACAGGCGATCTCTTTACCGCTAGATTTGCGGATTGTCACTTTGATGAGACAGTTTTCCCGTCGTTAGGAGGAGATAGGAAAAAGGATTTTCCAAGGGAACAACAGGAATTGTCATGGTTTTGTTCCCACTCTGTCTCATTTTGATCCCCGCACTTTACAATGTGAAAGTGAAGTGAAAAGAATAATCGATCTTCAAAACGTAGCAGATTCGATGCCTGATGCGTTTTCTGATATCCCAAAAGTGACGTGATCACATATACCAGCTGCAAATGTGCCTGCAAGGTTAGAAGTCCCCAACAAGGGGCATGGTGCAGCAGATAGAGGCACTGCAACCACACTTAGTGGATGTGTGGTTGAGGCCGTGGCTCCTCAAAGGAAGAGGGGGAGGACACTTGGTTCGATTGACACTCACCCATGGAAGAAGAGGGCGAGTAAGGCACAAACCGATCCATTAATCATCAATATAGAGAATTCCTCTCATGAGATTGTCTCTGATTATAGTTATGTCCATGAATCAATACTGGAGGACGCTCCGATGTTTGAAATGATTCCAGAGAATAAAGAAATCTCAATGGATTATGGGAGTGCGTATGAGTTGATAGAAAGATCTTCCATACACATTGATGATGTATTTGCATACACTGTTGCTCAAGAAATCATAGAGCACGATGATATCGAACCACGCTCTGTTGCAGAATGTCAACAAAGAGCAGATTGGCCTAAATGGAAAGAAGCAATCCAGGCAGAATTAGATTCTCTAACAAAGAGACAGGTATTTGGTCCGGTAGTGCTGACCCCACCAAGTGTAAAACCTGTAGGACATAAATGGGTCTTTGTCAGAAAGCGTAATGAGAGGAATGAAGTCCTGGTGACAGGACCCGCCCCGAATTTCACCCTGAAATCCGAGGTGGACCTGTGGGGCCCACCTTAGGAATAACTCTATCGAAAATTCAGCAGAGTTACCCCTAAAAATGGACTACCCAAAACCTGTAGAATTACAATCACACTTCTAACAAATCATCCATAATCTGCTGGAGCCACCCTGCTCCTCAAAATCCAACAACTCCATAATTTACAATTTACAACTAAAATCCGAACAATACAACATAACCCAAACTTTACAATAATTGTCTCACATGTTATCAGAGCAATCTAAAAGAGAGAAGGAATTCATAATACACGTAGGTTCAACGATTAACCTACAATATGAAAACGACTACTGCAGATGCTATGCCTCGAATCCTAGTATGTCGAACCAGCTACTCTGCGGACTGGGCATTTGAAACCAAATGGCCCAGGGGAAAGTAGATAAAAAACTTTAGCGTGAGTGGACAAAAATAAACAATTTAAAAGAAAAAGAATTTCATATTTTCCCACATTTATTCCTTTAAAAACTTGATGCATGCACAATGGTAAAACACATTTAGCTTTAAATCCAAGGATTTCAAAACGATAAACCGACTAGCCTCGCTAGTCAAAACATTCGAAAAAATATACCGTAAAACCGAAATCTCGTTTCAAGAAAATAAGACCAGCCCCGCTGGCTACAGTGAAAATTGGACTAGCCCCGCTAGTCAAGCAATGATAAGATATGGGGAAGAAGTTTCACCATACGAAAGAAGGGACCCTCCCAGGCTCGGGTCGGAGTGTCCCACACTCTGGAGCATCCCATGCTCTGCTCTTACTCACCCACGAGCACATAGTAAGCAGGGAGAAGTACTAATAGGCTAGCTAGCAATAAAATATAGCAACCCATGTATGGTGGGTAAAAACCATTCAAATCCAGTAAATCTATAAGGCTTCCCCATAAGTCCCGCGAATAAAGAAAACACAGGTACGATTCCCAACCGTACCGGGAAATTCTCATAGTAAGTCACAAAAATCAACAGCGTATCCCACACGCTAAAAGAATACTTAATTCAATCGTTTCCTCGACAAAAATTCCATTTAAAATCCGAAAACAATTCATTCTTGAAATTACTTTATAATATTTCATAAATCTCAAAACCCAAACAAATTCGAAATCACTTCCGATAGCAAATCATCATACTTTATTTCAAAATTCGCAATATCCCTTTAAAACTTAGAGCCAAAATCGTTCTGAAATTATAACCGAGATAAATCAATTTATATTCTCAAATAAATAAACGTAATAATTAATTACAAAACAATATTGCATACATCACTTAAAATCAAAAGTCCACTCACAGTATATGGCTAACGTGGTATCCAAGCGTAAGGATCCTCGTCGAGCAATAGGTCGGTATCTCGTTCTGTACACAACAATTCGATAAATAATTACGATTCAAAACAAATCCCGAAAACCCTACGTACTCCAACATCTCCATTTCTTTCCGGATTCATGCCAAACTTCACCATTAATATCCATTCGTCGATTAATGTATTCCATATCGGAACAAGGGAAATCCGAAGGTCAGATTCCCACAAATCAACAACCAAAACTCCCAAACTTCGAAAATTCATAATCCATGTCAAACTTCTCCAAAAATTAACCAAAATCACATATTCAACCTCTACAACAATTATAGAATTTAATAGGCTAAAAATTGAAATTAAAAAGCAGCCCTACGCACCTCCACGCGTGACCTACAGTGACGGCGCGTGGGGCCGAAGCGCCGGCGGCCACCACTTCCGATGGCCACTAAATTTTGGCAGCAACAACTACTCAACACGCCCAATATTTTTCTCAACTACAACCCAATCTAATTTTACCTTGAACCAGTCGAAATCAACGGGTGAAGAAAAACCCAGAAATTTCAAACCCTAGGTTTGGGAATTTCCTCGATTCGTCCTCCACGCTGCAAATTGAAGTGAATGACTTTAGGGGAAATGATCACCGGCAAAAACGAAACCTTTGACACCAGTTTGGTGGCCGGAGACGGCCGGAATTGAAAAATATCGGCGTTGACCACTTCTGCTACAGTGAAACTTCAAGGACCCGATGCGTCATTTTCCGGCCAAGCCACCATGAGTTACCGCCGTGGGGAGGTTGGGTAGGAGTAGAGGAGTCGACCGGTGCCGGTTGTTCGCTCCCAGGTGGCCGGAAGAGGGAGATGGCCAGAGTTGCAGAGAGCGCCGAGGAGAGGGAGAAAACGTGGGAGGAAGGAGAGAGAAGAAGAAAGAAAAACTTACCAGCCACAGTAACTTTTTCAAATATATACTACTTATCATGAACAGTAACTTCCTTATTTCAGTCATAACTTTCGCATACGAACTCCGATTTCTACGTACCACATATGCATGTGCTCGGTTTAACGTCTTCTACAACTTTCATTAAGGAAATTTTATCAAATTTTAACCCGAACAAAAAGTCAACTTTTAAGGCTACTAAACGTACTGAAACGATAGTAAAAGTGAAAATGAAGGTCGTTTACCGTCCAAATGACTAGTAAACGGGTAATTGAGATACGGGATGTTACACCTAAGGTACAAGGCTCGCCTTGTGGCGTAAGGTTTCTCACAACGCCCTGGAATTGACTACGAGGAGACATACTCTCCCGTAATTGATGTTATAACGTTCCGCTACTTAGTTAGCCTAGTAGTTTCCGAATGACTGGAAATGTTGCTAATGGATGTGGTGACTGCATATCTCTATGGGGATCTACATTCAAAGATATATATGAAAGTGCCTGATGGCCTTACATTACCCAAGTCAAGTGACTCTAAACCATTGAATGCGTTTGCAATTAGGTTGAAACGCTCACTATACGTATTGAAACAATCCGGGCGGAGGTGGTATATCCGTCTAAGTGACTACTTGATTGGGAAGGGATATAAGAACGATGAATTATGCCCCTGCGTATTCATAAAGAAAACAAGTTCCGGATTTGCAAATTGTAGTAGTATATGTCCTAACTGGTACTCTTGATGAAATAAGAGAAACCGCGAGTTACTTGAAATCCGAATTTAAGATGAAGGATTTTGGGAAAACTCGATTCTGTCTAGGCCTAGAACTAAAACACCGAGTTTGTGGAATACTAATGCACCAATCTGCGTATGTCCAAAAGATGCTCAGGCGATTTAACATAGACAAAGCGCATCCTGCTAGCACTCCCATGATCGGTCGAAGTTTGGATGCAAGGAAATATCCATTTCGTCCAAAGGAAGATGATGAAGAGGTGTTGGGAGCTGAAATTCCCTATCTAAGTGCAATAGGCGCATTATTGTACTTAGCCCAATGTATTCGACTAGACATTGCATTCTCAGTGAACTTGTTAGCTAGATTTAGCTCAGCGCCAACGCAGCGTCACTGGAATGGTATCAAGAACATTTTCCGATACCTAAAAGGAACCATTGACTTGGGACTGTTCTTTCCCTACAGAGACACAAGAGGGACCGCAGATGGAAATGCAATCCCTAAAGGAAATATTTATGGCGAAAGCGCCATTCACTACACTGAAACGCCAAATGATGTTTTGGTTGGTTTTGCTGATGCTTGGTATCTCTCTGACCCACATAAAGGTCGTTCTCAAACTGGTCATGTATTTACTATTAGGAACACGGCGATATCTTGAAGATCAACTAAGAAAACCCTTGTGGCTACCTCCTCGAACCACTCAGAGATCATCGCTCTACATGAGGCGGTTCGTGAGTGTGTATGGTTAAGAGCTATCATCACACATATTCGAGGGACTAGTGGTTTGAGTTCTACCACTGAAGAGCCTACTTGCATTTATGAAGATAATGCAGCTTGCATCGAACAGATGAAGCTAGGATATATCAAGGGTGATAATACAAAACACACATCGCCAAAGTTTTTCTACAATCAGCAACAACATGCCATCCTCAAGATTCAAGTGAATCAAGTAAGGTCTGAGGAGAATGTGGCAGATTTGTTCACCAAATCATTGCCTAAGGCCAAATTTGAGAAACATGTGAAAAGCATAGGAATGCGAAAACTTTCCAAGCTCCCCTGATTAATGTAAGTATCAGGGGGAGGTGTAGACGTCAGGGGGAGTCTAACACACACATGTCATACTCAAAAGTAAAAGGTGCGTTGTGCTCTTTTCCTTCGACCAAGGTGTATTTTTGTCCCACATGGTTTTTATTGTTACTTGGCAAGATTTTTAGTGAGGCAAGAATTCATGCACCATTTCGGCTTTGACTTGGCACAAGGGAGAGTGTTAAAGGAAAAACACATTATGTGCCTTCGTCAAAGTGATTAACGGAGAGGGAATCAAGGAATCAGTGGTTACCATCAATCAACACGATTATTGATCAATCAGAATTTAGTATCATTAATGTAATCGATATTTCCGTTGTAATTCTATCCCTATATAAAGGGACTATGAAATGAAATGAGAAGACCAATTCCAATTGCATTTTACTTTAACAAATTTGACTTTATTGGAATATATTTTACTTAAATTCTCAGATTCTCTTCCAATTGAAAAGGAAGGTAATAAAAAAAAATTAAAGATTTGAGAGCAAAATTATATTTTTATTTATACTATATATAAATTTTCATGAGTCGAGGTTTAACAAAAGAGCCAAGCTGTAACAAGCTCGAGCTACTCATGAAAAAACGAGCTGCTCACGAGCTAGACGAGTTGAATATAACTTTGTCCAACCTCGGCTCATTTTTTTGTCGACCTTAATATTGAGCTCAAGCTTGGCTCATTTTTCTTACAAACACGATCCGAACGAGCTAAGATCGAGCCGAATACGAGTCGAACACGAGCTGTATCGAGTCTATTTACAGCCCTAAGAATAACACAACTCCCACTACCACTAACGCTATTCACTTTCTTGATCAACTCCTCTTCCCTCTCTTCCACCACTACCCCTTCCTCTTTCACCACTCTGATTTGTGATCTGAGACCATACCTCTGATATTTGGAAATTGGGAATTTAGAGAGAGAAACTCTGGAGAAAGAAATCAAAAGCTCTGCCTTCGCTTCGGATTAAAAGCTCTGCCTCCACTTCGGAATCGAAATTCTTTAGTGTAGACTGGGCTTTCGTCTGGTTCGGGTGTGGAGGAGGTGATCAGTTTGGTTTTAGAGGGAGAGATATGTGAGAGTGGCATGATGCAATTTCTTAATTAAGTTAGGAACAAAGTTATCATTTCTCTTTAAATTGGGTTAGTGAGAATAAAAATCTGTTGTTAGAGTAAGTGAGATAATTTTGACTAATTTTAGTATTTTGAGTCATGGAACTAAAATTAAAATTAAAATTAAAAAAAGTATATGCTGAGGACCAAAGTCTTGTCACATTTTCAACGACTTCTCTCCCACGTCACATCACGAACTCCTTAAGGAGCAAACCCGAGACACATCGAGAACATTTCCGCCACTCCGAGAATCAACCGCCTCAATCTCACACGTGTACGCGACCCATCCCGAAGCCTCTAACCGCCCCCCAAAACAAGAAACAGGAAAACCGCCCCCTTTACTTCTTAAGACAGACTCAGTTTTTCCCCTCTCTTTGCTCTAACAAGAATCAACTCGCCATTTCCAGTATTTCTTCATCTTCACTCTAACCGACAACTCTCGAGATGTGGAGCCAACCCTACCGGAAAGATGACTTGGAGTCCGGATCCCGGCCGCTCTACCCCATGATGCTCGAGAGCCCCGAGCTCCGCTGGTCCTTCATCCGCAAAATCTACTCCATCATCGCCGTCCAACTGCTCGCCACCATCGCCGTCGCCGCCACCGTCGTCTCTTACCACCCGATTGCCAACTTCTTCGTCAGTACCGGCGCCGGCTTGGCCCTCTACATAGTCCTCATCATCATTCCCTTCATCGGTACCTTCTTGATTCTACTTGGTCGATCCCCCTTTTGGTTTTTTTGTGAGCTTGTTGTGAAATTAGGTTTTCTGATTTTGGTTTTGGTTTGGACGCAGTGTTGTGCCCGCTGTACTATTACCACCAGAGGCATCCTGTGAATTACCTCCTGCTTGGGATTTTCACCATCTCTCTTGCCTTTGTGGTGGGATTGACTTGCGCTTTTACCAGCGGTTAGTGCTTAAAACCTTTCATCTCTTTGTGTAAATTTTCGATTGGAAATGGTGAATTTGATAATTGAAGTTCATGATAGGAAAGATTAGGTAGAGGCTTGAAGTAATTGCCTATGTAAGCAGTGGAGTGTAGGACTGTTACTGTGTGGACTCAATTCCAGTTGGGGCTGACATTGGGAAATTTTTTACAATTTGTTGGATTGGAAACAGGGAAGGTTATTTTGGAGTCTGTGATACTCACCGTTGTGGTTGTAATTGCTCTCACCCTGTACACATTTTGGGCTGCAAGGAGAGGCCATGATTTCAATTTTCTTGGTCCTTTCTTGACCGGGGCGTTGCTCGTTCTCATTGTGTTTTCTCTGATTCAGGTATGTTGTGCTTATTTGGACCTTCTTGGCAATGTGTCTAATGTTGAATTTGGATTTAAACTGTTCGGGTTTATATGCATTTCTGGTTGCAGGTTTTCTTCCCTCTGGGTAAGCTCTCTGTGATGATATACGGGTGCTTGGCATCGATCATCTTTTGTGGATACATTGTGTATGACACAGACAATCTCATCAAGCGCTACTCTTACGACGAGTACATTTGGGCTGCAGTCTCGTTGTATTTGGATATCATCAACCTGTTCCTTGCATTGCTGACTATTTTCAGAAGTGCTGATGGCTGAGAAGATAATCTCTGCTTTCTTTGTCTCTCTTGTTTGTCCTCGTTATGGTGTAGGAGTAATTGTGAATGTCATAAAGAACTAGAACTCTGTCATTGTACATCGATACATAGTTGATTTCATGGATGATTCTTGGTTCTTGCCAGTATATAATCATTGAATCACTAGAGCTCTGTTCAAGACTTCAATTTAGCTGACCTATCAAAATTGACTCCATCTTCTATTTTGCCAATTTCATATCTGTCAACTGAGACAACTTGTGTAGTATAAGCAGTCTTCAATCCCCTATCTCATAAGAGAAACATATTATTTACATGATAGCCAAGCAAAAGTGAAGAGTGACATTATCTCATCTAATTCGGTTAATCTTTAGGCTAATATATTTGGAAGTTTCCAAGTTTATATGGAATGTGATCCATACAGAGAGAGTTTTTCCAATTGCTGGTAGGATATGGTTTTCCAGCTTGCCGAATCATGTGGCGAGTGGTGTTTTGCCTTCTTATTTAAACGCCAGGTTCCTTTTCAGATCACAAACACAGTTTCCCCGGATAACTCACGCCCAACAATCCAATCTAAGTCAAAGCACTGGCTAATTGTAGTTTTGTTTCTTCAACTTGGTGTTAATGAATACTGAGAACTAGGTTGACGACTCTGCCGTCACGATCAAGGTCATCGGGGTTCTGATACTCGCAATTCTAGCTGCATTCGGTACCATCTTTTTGGTCAGCCAAAATAGCGGGAGAAAGATTTTAGAAGCTGCAATTCCAACCATTGCGGTTTTCACTAGTCTCACCAGACACACAATGTGCGCAATGAGGTGAGGCCCTGATTTCGAATTTTATGGTCCTCTCCTGCTTTCAGGGTTGATGGTTCTCGTCGGCTTTGGTCTGATCCAAGTGTTTTTTCTCACTGGGTAGTATTGCTATGATGATATACGGGAGTGTGGGACTGAGCATAGCTCCTTACAGCATTGTGTATGCCACCAGTCACCTAATTAAGCGCCACTACAGACTTTATTGACTACGTTTTGGCTCTAGTCCATCTCAAATTAGGATGGAGATTAACCTTCCTCGAGTTGATCAAGTTTCCCAAGAATTTCTAAGGCCAATAATGATGATGTG